>SJYQ01001152.1:144246-162122 GCA_006410935.1 Redunca redunca | reverse complement strand
TGGGACACAAAGCTGGATAAATACATTCAGCATTATTTATCACTGAAAAGCAAAGTATTCGTTCATATTTCTTTAAGTTATTTAATAACTGTTAAATCTCACTGAAGACTACTGCTGACTGTGCACATTCTTGATTGTGAAGAACTCACTTCTAACACGAGATGGGATGTTTAATTAGACCAAAGTGGGTCGGAACCTAAAGAAAAACTGAATTTAAAGGGATTTTGTCAAATTTTTACATTAAATATCAGTGCTATTCTAATGAGACAAACCACTGTTTAGTGGATATCACATGGCAGATATAGAATGTGTATGTGAGAGTAGTCTGGGTTTACTGTTTTGTTTGTTTCATTCTTGTGAAAATCATTTGGGAGCATGATTATTCAAATAAATGTTAAGAAACTTAAGTGAAGGATTTCCATAAATCAACTTATTAACTTTGCTATTTTGGGGAAGGTAACCATGATCTCTAGGCTTTAGTTACCTTGTCTGTAAAATGGGGAGAAATAGTTCTACCATAAAAAGTTGTTAGAAGGATATAAAAGCAGTGTGTGCTAAGTCGTTTCAATCATGTCTGACTCTATGCAACACTATGGACTGTAGCCCGCCAGACTCCTCTGTCCATGGGATTCTCCATGCAAGAATACTGGAGTGTGTGGCCATGCCCTTCTCCAGGGGATCTTCTCCACTTGGAGTGCTTTAAAAAGTACATAGTGAAGAGTTCTGACAAAACATGATCCATAGGAAATGGCAACTCCCTTGAGTATTCTTGCATAGACAACACCATGGACAGTACAGAAAGGCAAAAAAGATATGAAGTAAGAAGTTGAATCCCTCAGTTTGGAAAGTGTCCAGTATGCTACTGGGGAAGAGGTGAGGGCAATTAATAATAGCCCCAGAAGGAATGAATGACTGGGCAAAGCAGAAATTACCCTCAGTTGTGGATATGTCTGGTGGTGAAAATAAAGTCTGATGCTGTAAAGAACAATATTGCATACAAACCTGGAATGTTAGGTCCATGAATCAAGGAAAGATTGGCCATGGTCAAGCAGGAGATGGCAAGACTGAACACTGACATTGTAGGAATCAGTGAACTAAAATGGATGGGAATGGAATAATTTAATTCAGATGACCATTATATCAACTACTGGGGACAAGAATCCCTTAGAAGAAATGGAGTAGCCTTCATATTCAACATCAAAAATCTGAAATGCAGTATTTGGGTACAATTTCAAAATGACAGAATGACTTTGGTTCCTTTTCAAGGCAAAGCATTCAACAACAGCAATCCAAGTCTAGATCCCAACCACGATTGTCAAAGAAGCTGAAGTGTACTAGTTTTATGAAGACCTACAAGACCTAGAACTAACATCAATAAAAGACGTGCTTTGCATCATAGGGTATTGGAATGCAAAAGTAGGAAGTCAAGAGATACTTGGATTACCAGGCAATTTTCCCCCTGGAGTGAAAAATGAAGCAGGACAAAGGATAACAGAGTTTTGTCAAAAGAACACCATGGGCATAGACAACATCCCCCAGGGATGGGGGAGTCTGGTGGGCTGCCGTCTATGGGGTCACACAGATTGGACATGACTGAAGTGACTTAGCAGCAGCAGCAGCACCATGGAAGCATGCTAGTATGCTCAAAATTCTTCAAGCTAGGCTTTCAGCAGTATATGAACCATGAACTTTGGTTCAAGCTGGGTTTTGAAGAGGCAGAGGAAACAGAGATCAAATTGCCAAGAGTGGATCAACCATGGAGCAAGCACGGGAACTCCAGAAAAGCATTTACTTTTGGAAGGACTGATGCCAAAGCCAAAGCTCCAATACTTTGGCCACCTGATGCAAAGAACTAACTCCTTGGAAAAGACCCTGATGCTGGGAAAGATTGAAGGCAGTAGGAGAAGGGAACAACAGAGGATGAGATGGCTAGATGGCATCGCCGACTTGACAGACATGAGTTTGAGCAAGCTCCGGGAGTTGGTGATGGATAGGGAATTGGTGTGCTGTAGCCTGTGGGGCTGCCAAGTCGGACATGACTAAGCAAGTGAACTGACCTGAACTTTGCTTCACTAACTCTGCAAAAGCCTTTGTGTGGATTACAATAAATTGTGGAAAATTCTTAAAAGAGATGGGAGTACCAGACCACCTACTTGTCTCCTGAGAAACCTGTATGCAGGTCAAGAAGCAGCATTGAATCAGACATGGAAGAAATGACTGGTTCAAAACTGGGAAAGGTGTACAGCAAGACTGTGTATTGTCACCTTGCTTATTTAACTAGTATGCGGCGTACACCATGCAAAATGTCAGGCTGGATGGAACACACGCTGGAAACAAGACTGCTGGGAGAAATATCAACAACCTCATAAATACAGATGATACCACTCTAATTGCAGAAAAGTGAAGTGGAACTAAAGAGCCTCTTGATGAGAGTGAATGAAGAGAGTGAAAAAGCTGGCTTGAAACTCAACATTCAAATAGCTAAGACCATGGCATCTGATCCTATCACTTCATGGCAAATAGAAGGGGAAAAAGTGGAAGCAGTGACAAATTTTATTTTCCTGGGCTCCAAAATCACTGTGGACACTGACTGCAGTCATGAAATTAAAAGATGATTGCTCCTCAGAAGGAAAGCTATGACAAACCTAGATAGTATATTAAAAAACAGAGACATCACCTTGTCGAGAAAGATCCCTAGAGTCAAAGCTATTGCTTTTCCTGTAGTCATGTACAATTGTGAGAGTTGGTCTATAAAGAAGGCTGAGGGCCAAATAATTGATGTTTTCAAATTGTTGTGATGGAGACTGGATGGCAAGGCGATCAAACCAGTTAATCATAAAGGAAACCAACTCTCAATATTCACTGGAAAGATTATTGCTAGAGAGTAAACTGCAATACTTTTGCCATTTAATGTGAAGAGGTGACTCACTGGAAAAGACACTGATTCTGGGAAATATTGAAGGCAAAAGGAGACGGGGGCAGTAGAGAATGAGATGGTTAGATAATATCATTGCGTTAATGGACATGAGTCTGAGCAAACTCAAGGAGATAGCAAAAGGAGACGGGGGCAGTAGAGAATGAGATGGTTAGATAATATCATTGCCTTAATGGACATGAATCTGAGCAAACTCAAGGAGATAGAGAAGGACAGAGGAGCCTGGCATGCTGCAATCTGTGGGACTGCTAAGAGTTGGACATGACTTAAAACAACGGAAACAACAAAAACAACTTTAAAAAGTACATGCTATGTTGTCAAGCACATGACAAGTATTTAATAAATAGTTGTAACACAAACTGTCAATAATAATAGTAGTTTTACAGGGATGTGGTTCAGCTGGTAAAGAATCCACCTGTAATGCCGGAGACCTGGGTTTGATACTTGGGTTGGGAAGATCCCCTGGAGAAAGGAAAGTCCACCCACTCCAGTATTCTGGCCTGGAGAATTCTATAGAATGTATAGTCCATGGGATCTTAAAGAGTGGGACATGACTTAGCAACTTTCACTTCACTTCTCCAGACCAGAGAGATAAATCAGCTACAATTATCAACATTATTAACAATGCAAATTATATTCCATCATCTTGAGTCTGTGTGTGTGTGTTTGTGTTAGTTGCTTAGTCGTGTCTGACTCTTTGCGACCCCATGGACTGTAGCCTACCATGCTCCCCCATCCATGGAATTTTCCAGGTAAGAGTACTGGAGTGGTTTGCCATTTCTTTCTCCACGTCATAAGTCTAAAGGGTTACAATCTGGGAGATGGGTCCTGGGAATCTGCATGCCAGGTATTTCTTAAGGATATTGCAATGTGAAAACCAGGAGATCCTTAAACAGATACTGGTTTACGTTTATTTCTGTAAGAGACAGGGATTGCTTAAGGCCATCAGTGTATACCAGATTAGTAAATCTTTCCCTTGTGAATCACTACCCCCACCTCTGGCCTGGACACTGCGCTAATTAAGAACAGGAATACAAAGACGGATAAGCTCTGACAGGCTCACACCTATAGGGCACAAAACAAGTTTCTTTCTTCTATAGTTAATAGCTGGTGGTTTCAAAAGAGGGAAGTTAGAAGTAGTTCTAAGAAGTAAGAAGGTGAGTTCTAAAACAAACTGAACTGTGGGCAGAAATATCTGTCTGATAATTCCACATATTTTGAACTTTCATTCATAAAAGTTTTCCACTTATAACTTCACACATTTGAACTAAATGAAACAAGCAGATTAAATAACCATGGCATCTACATTTTAAAAACAGTTTTTAATTGTATTAAGTAGCACACCAATATAATATCAGTGTTAATGAAGCAGAGTTTAGAGAAACCAGGACAAACGCCACCCCCCTTTTTTTTATTTAAAAAAAAGTAAATAAAACTCTTAAAAAACTGTACCAATAAGTAAACAAAAATCTAATATGGCCACCATCCTGGCAGTCTCTTAACATGCAAACTTAAATATCTAAATTCTAAATTGCTTAGGAAAAATTTGGACATTAACAATATATATTTTAGCTATGACATTTGTTTCCTCCATAAACATATAATTATATCATCAGTTCCTGACAAAGTAAAAGCTGTCTATGTTTTTCTAGTTGTATAGCAAAACAAATCTTTACTATAGTATGTTGACAACGTCTTTCAAAATTTAAAGAAGTAAACCCACTATATTCATTATATTAAAAACACGAACAGTATCGCATGTCATTGGAGAGGTTTATTCTGTATAATACTTCAAATGAAAAGTCAATTTTAAATATAATATCAGGAGAAATGGAGCTAGGGTAAAATTTTTAACAAGATCAAAGTTACTCTATAGTAACTACCCCCTAAAAGTGCCACTTGAATGCACTGAATAAGAACCTTAATTTGTTATTCACATTATAAGTACTTAATAAATGCTCTTGAAATTAATATATATCTTTCCTGATCTATACATCTTTGTTCACGTAATACTAAAGATTTCATAATTTCTTTGCATAATATGACTTTTGGATAAATCACTATATTTTAAAAGAAATAGATAAAAGACTTGAATATCAACATAAAATAAATAATAAAAATAGTAGATAAAGATAAGTTATGTGTGTTTTAGAATAAAATATACAAGCATTCAATTCAAATCTCTACTAATGAATGGTTAAAAATGACATTTGGTTCACTTTTTAATTCACTTTCATTATTAGGGAATATGCTTTTGTTTATTTAAATGGGGAATGCTACTGGCAAAGATGATTCCATGTGGGGGCAGAATTTTCAATAGCAGTATATCTTGATAAGGATAATTTATATTTTGTTGTATCTAAAGTATTTTTTTATTTTCTCTTTTGTTGCACAGAGGATAATTTTTATATAGATTACTGACAAAAAAATTCAGATTTTCTATCTATATTTAAATTTCCACTTAAGTACAATCCTATATAAAATGGAAAAAAATTAGTGCTATTATAAAGAAGTAATAGCCTGGCCCAAAGTATCTTCTTTTTTTGGTTTATTTGTTTTGCTTGTGTTTTTAATTTATTTATTTAATATACCCACCCCATCCCATCTCCCTAGGTTGTCACAGAGCACCAGGTTTGAGTTCCCTGTGTCATAAAGCAAATTTTCACAGGCTTTCTGCTTTATCTATGGTAATATATATGTTTCAATGCTACTGTCTCAATTTGTCCCAACTTCTCCTTCCTCAGTTTGTCCACAAGTATAATCTCTGTCTGCATCTCCACTGCTGCCCTGCAGTTAAGTTCATCAGTATCATCTTTCTGTTTTCCATATATATGCATTAATATACAATATTTTTCTGATTTACTTCACTCTGTATAATAGGCTCTAGATTCATGCACTTCATTGGAACTGATTCAGATGTGTCTCTCTTCATGGCTAAGTAACATTGCATTGTATATTTGTACCACAACTTCTTTATCCATTCATCTGTTGATGGATATCTAGGTTGTTCCTCAGGGTATATGCTCAGTACTGGGTTATTGGTAATATGGTGGTTTTATTCATTTTTTTAAGGAAACTCCATACAATTCTCCACTGTGTCTATATCAATTTACATTCCCACCAACAATAAAGAGGCTTCTCTTTTCTCCAGACCCTCTTCAGTATTTAATGTTTGTTATCTTCTTTAAGGGCAAAATGCTGCAAAGAAAATGCCTTCTAGAAAGATCCCAGGAAACTAGCACAATTATGCTGACATTTTCTATAATTAACAATACAGTTTGCCTGCATAATCTGAAACTTTTAAGCTTAGAATTAAAATTAAGACAAAGGATCTCAAATGGATCAGTACTATTAGTCACTAAAGCTATCATATAATAATGGTAAGACAATCTAAAGTGATATCACATCTGTTCATTGTATTTCACTGATGGTAAGTATCTAGTAAACTGAATAATGAACTTAAAGCTAGGAAAGAAAATACAGTTTCTCTAAGATTCAGTGTCTGATCTTTAAAATTGAAAAAATTAATAATAATAATAATTCAGAATTATTGTGAGGATAAAAGGAGTTAATCATAAGGTTAAGAAGCAGAGCATGTGGCCCATGGCATGTGTCCAATAAATATTAAGAGAAGATAGACTGACCAGCCATTGTCCTGAGTTAAAGAATTCCTAGTTACTGTTTTCATTAATACCTGATCAAAGGATATTACTACTTATCTCCTAGGAGTTAAGATTCTGATGTCTTCAGTAAGAGAAATTTGGAAAATAAAATAATGCCCCAAATTGCCTAATATGCTATATCATAATTCAAAGGAATGTTCTTTAAGCCAATATGTTTTGCAGAGGCATTTTGTTTACATGTAAGGTGCTTATACCTAAAATACTCATGGAAATATTCACTGGAGTATGAAAATATTTTAAGCAGTCTTCAAATTAAGAATAAACTAAATGTGTTTGGTTATGCTGACTGCATTTGCTCTTTGTTTGTAAGAAATAAAGTTTGTGCTGGCATTTAGATATTAAATGAATACAATATTTGTAAGAAAGAATTGAAAATTTAACCTAATGAAAATTAAAATCAGAGATGAGAACAAGAAGATACAGAACTGTTTATAAAGGTTACATGCATAACTTCTATATAAAATGGATAAAAAGTCCCCCAACAAGCACTGCAGAGGGAGTGTTGAATGGGGTTACATAGGAAGAGTTAATATATACCAGTCTGTGCCAGGTGAAAGAAGGGGGATCCAGTTTTTGAATCACATCTCACAAAAATTGTATACAATATTCCTCTTTCTACAGAAAAGCAGAATATATATTAGAATCTATCCTAATGATACAGAGAACTTGACACTAACTGAAGCCAGGTAACAAATATAGCAGGCAGCATTTAGAAGTTTGTACCCTAAGGAAGCACTAATTCATTGGTAATACAAAGCTAAATATCACTGGATTTAAAGTGAAATTTGAGCATCTCTATAAGCACACAGGACATTTATAGACAATAGTAAGTGCCCTTATTAAAAAAAATAGTAGGAATTTGTTTTTTCAAAATGAGAAAAGAATCAATAGAACTTAAAGCAGAGAAAAAAGATATTTGGATCAGCTAAATATGATTTTTTTTGTAACAGTGGCTGATTTTTCACTAGAAGAAAATATAACTATAACTTTACTGTATGTTGTTAAAAGCTGAACTTGTTAAAATGCATATGCTATCTATGTGAGTTGGTTTGGTTATTTTAAAGTATTTGGACAGCTTGATAAAGTACTTCTCTACATACTGGTATGGACAGAGGATTGAATGGGTTGGAACTTTCTTCATTGCTGTCTGTCATAATCTAGTCACCTGTGATATCAGTGGCATGTCTCAGAAAATCCTCAGTGAACTTTGATTTTCCTATTATTTGTATATAAGAGGGTCTCTGGAACAGAAAGTAGTCACAAGGTGAAGGGTTTGGTGATTGAATTGATTTCTCATTGTATGAGATAATACTATTAAAAGTATTGACCTACAGGTAAGAACTACTATTACCTCATTATCAAAATAGATAATAATTGATTGGATAAGTTTTAAGATATATGGGGCTCAGTTCAGTTCATTCTCTCAGTTGTGTCCGACTCTTTGTGACCCCATGAATCGCAGCACGGCAGGCCTCCCTGTCTATCACCAACTCCAGGAGTTCACTCAGACTCACATCCATCGAGTCAGTGATGCCATCCAGCCACCTCATCCTCTGTCGTCCCCTTCTCCTCCTGCCCCCAATCCCTCCCAGCATCAGAGTCTTTTCCAATGAGTCAACTCTCCTCATGAGGTGGCCAAAGTACTGGAGTTTCAGCTTTAGCATCATTCCTTCCAAAGAAGACCCAGGGCTTATCTCCTTCAGAATGGACTGGTTGGATCTCCTTGCAGTCCAAGGGTCTCTCATTTTGTTAGTACAACATAAATCTCATAAATCAGACTGAAGACCATGAGCAATTAAGAGAGATATTGAAGTAAACAAACAAATAGTTTAGTTCACTTTTTATATACAGTCTGAGTATAAATGCCAGTGGTCAGTGATAGGGAAAAATAAAAACAAAGAAGCAAACAAATGAATAAAAAAGAAAATCCTTTCAGTGATAGAGAGAGGTGGTAGTCGGGTGGACAAAATCTTGGGCAGTAAAGATGTTTCTGAAAAAGTGGTCTAGAAGCTTGGACCCGACCTGTCAAGACCCTTGGGATGTGAAGCGCCACTTCACTTCACAATGAAATGCCATGCTAATCAGAAAGACAGATAATAACAAGTGTTGACCAGGATGTGCAGAAATTGGAATCCTCACACATTGCTGGTAGAAATGTAAAATGGAGCAGAACCTGTGGAAAACAATTTATCAATTCCTCAAATGGTTAAACGTTGACCTAGCAAGTCTACTCCTAGGTGGGAAAATAATTGAAAACATCTGTCCACACAAATTTGCATGTGAATGTTCACAGCAGCACTATTCATAGTAGCCCAAAAGTGGAAACAACCCAACGTTATTCAACAGATGAATGGGTAAACAAATTGGGGTATATCTATACAGTGCAATATTATTTGATGATAAAAAGAATGAAGTATTGCTGGCATGCTACAACATGGATGGACTTTGAAAGCACTATGCTAAGTGAAAGAAGCCAGACACTAAAGACCAAAGGTTGTATGATTCCATTTAAGTGAAATGTCCAGAATATGCTTATCTATAGAGACAGAAAGTAGATTAATAGTTGCTTAGGGTGGGAGGATGGGGGACTGAGGTGTGTTTCTTTTGGAGTGATGAAATTGTTCTAAAACTGATTGTGGTAACATCCGCATATCTGTGAATATACTAAAACCCATTCAATTGTACATTTTAACTGGGCAAATTGTATGGGGTAATGGGTTAAAATATGTCCTCCAAAGAGAGCTTGGCTGAACTCCTGACCCTGTGTGAATGTAAAGGTTTAATTTTATTAAAAAAAGAATCTTTTCAGATGTAATCAAGTTAAGATGAGGTCATACTAGAGAAAGGTGGCACTAAATCCAACTTACTGGTGTTTATCTTTTTTTCTTTTTTTTTTGACTGGTACTTAGAGATAGAGGTACACAGGGAAGACAGTATGTGAAGATGGAGGCAGAGATTGGAATTATGCTGCCTCTAGCTAAGGAATTTCTGGAGCTGAGGCAATAAAGGATCTTGTTCTAGAGGCTTTCAAGAGATTATAGTCCAGCTGACATCTTCACTTTGAACTTCCAGCTTCTAGAACTATGGAGTGAATAAATTTCTGTTGTTTGAAGTCATTAAAATATGTGGTGATGATTTATTATAGCCTCCTTAGGAAACTAACTTATGTGGTTTCAGAGTTAGAAGAGCTAATATATTTCAGTACCAAAAAAAAACCAAAAAACAAAAAAAAGACTGTGGTTTATAATATAAAATTTTTAGATACAGTACATGGTTTAAAAATATTCTTACATTCTACTACCATTTAATACATAAATATTTTTTCACTTAACATAAATTCCCAACTGGGACTTTGAAGCAAATAGAATTCTAAGATAAAAATTTAATGATTCTTCATACAAAAAGTATAGTACCTACTTTCAAGTGATACACATACACACATACACACACACACACACACACACACACACACCTCCATTTAAATTGTTAAACATTTTTCTAAGTGGTTCTAAATAATTAGTGAGATTTGGGGGAGAGCCCTACTTAGATTGTATATCAGTGTAACATTTCTGCAGGACAACTGTCAGTGAATATTTTAAATGATGTGGTAGCATTTTGCTTAACCTTAAATTTAGGAATTTCATTACTTAGGAGTTTAGTCTAAGGACACAATCACAGATGGGCACAAAAGATATAATCCCACACCTTGCAAGAATATTCACTGCAGAGCTATTTATAATATGAATTAATTGGAATTATCCTAAATATCTCATAATATGAGAACTGTTAAATATACCCATACAAATGAAATATAATACAAACACAAATAATACTGTAGAAAAATATTTGTTGATGTAAACTTTTTTCATGACCTATTTTGAAGTTAATAAAATAGACTGAAAAATAGAATGTACAATAATATTCCCTGCACAAAGAAAACAGAAGGTAAGGTAGCTATACATACACTAAGATGACAACACTGCAATTTTCTGGGAAGTGTATATATGAGTAATTTTTAATTTTACTCTTTTTAAATTTTTAACGTCCTACACGAGCAAGTACATAATTTTTAATAAAGATATTATGCAAATATAAAGTTTTGCAACCAAAGAATGAGAGAATCACTGATAAAATAATGTAATGACAATAAATATTATAAAAGTGCACTGAGCATTATACATTAATAGAATAGTACTGGTGGAGGTAATTGTTTACAGAAATTGATTTACATCTCATCATATAAATATTCACACTGTTTCAGTTTAACTATTTTACTGTATCCCTATAATCTCTTCAATTTTCCCCCCAAATGCCACACTCTTCCCACAATAGTTATTGATTTCTATCATTAAGGGTTAATATTACCACTAAGCAAATTCTGGGTCATTAAATAGAGCATAGTGCAGTATAATAATTGTTAATAAAATAGAAGAAAAATATAACAGGACTTATGATCAATAGTTATGAATAGTTTCTTACTTTTCCTCATAAGAAATTTTCCAAAAATGTGAAGAGATCATTCCAAGAGAATTTATGTCTAAAAAATAAAATTAAGACACCTAGAATTAAACTATCAAAACACAAAACTGTGATAAAATAAGCTTATTGTACACACTAGAAGTATATATGATGACTACACCTATCTACATAATATTTTTGATTAATATAAAGAAGAAAGCTGACTTACTCTAAGAACAACCCCTTCCTTCCTTCCTATCTTCCATCCCTTTTTCTTTCCTAATATTTAATGGGTAGCTACTATGTGCACATTAGTCTAGACAGATAACTGGCGTATAGGAGCTAACATTTCCATTGTTTTTGACTGGCATGTAAATAGTAACTACACAGAGTGTTGTTAAGTGTGAAAGAGATACACCACAGCACAAGGCAATGAAGAAGCTGGTCAGATAAGGCAAAGAAAATAGTCCGAAAGCTGTGAATGCAGTTTGAGTCTCCTGGAACACTGCAAATAAAAAGAACAAAATAATGCCATTTGCAGCATGCTGGATGTACCTAGAGACTGTCATTCTGAGTCAAGTAAGTCAGACACAGAAAGAAAATAGCATTCGATAATGGCTTATAAGTGGAATCTGAAAAAAAAAAAAAGAGGTACAAATGAACTTATGTATAAAACAGAAGTACTGTCACAGATGCAGAAAACAAATTTATGGTTACTAGGGAATAAGGTGAGGAGGGCTAAACTAGGAGTTTGGGACTGATATATACACACGATTACATATAAAAAAGGTATCTAACAAGAACCTGCTGTTTAGCACAGGTAACTCTACTCATGGGGTCGCAAAGAGTCAGACACGACTGGGTGACTGAACTGAACTGAACTGAACTGAACTCTACTCAATACTCTATAATAACCTATATGGGAAAACAATCTTAAAATAAAAAAGAGTGGCTATATTTATACGTATAACTGGCTCACTTTGCTGTACATCTGGAACTAACACATTGTAAAGCAATTGTAATACAATAAATTTTTAAAATTATATATCTATGAAGAGATGAAGAAGTTTTGCAGAAAAGGCAAGGACAGTTGGAATAGATATAAGGCTGGTACTTGTGAGCTCAGTTGTGTCTGACTGCCACCCCATGGACTTTATCCACCAGGCTCCTCTGTCCATGGGATTTTCCAATCAAGAACACTGGAGTGGGCTGACATTTCCTCCTCCAGGGTATCTTCCCAACCCAGGGATCGAACCCGTGACTTGTGTTTCCTGCATTGGCAGGGGGATTCTTTATAACTGAGCCACCACATAAAGATATGAAGAGGTTTGCAAAAGGCAAGGACAGTTGGAATGGATACAAAGGCTACATCAACGACAACCTTTAAAGCAGTAATGTTCAATCTACAAAACAGAAAATTTATTGCCATTATTCACTTGTAGCCAGTCTTTTCCCAAAATAATTAATAAGATAAATTATAGTTTTTAATTAATTTTTTTCTCTGAAAACTTTTTTGAATGCAATTGCTATGGTAAAACTAGAACTGCAAAGAAAGAAAGGAAAGCAAAGATGAAAGAGAAACCACATAAAAATATAATTTTGCATTTTTATACACTTCTGAGAATCAGAAACCCTCATGAATTGACAACAGGCACAGTCTACTAGTGAAATTATTATTGGATCTCATGCTAGAGTATAACAGGATGAAATTCAGCTGTTGGTGATTAAAAAATCCAACCTAAGAATGGTTAACTTAAGAGACCATTTTATCTCTCTCTAAAGACAAAACAGCTTTCCAGGGCTAATATGGAAGCAGGCACCTTCTATCACGTTCTTTGCTTCTCTAATACATGAGAGTCTACTTTGTGATCTATAATGGCTCTCCTAGAATATTGCAACCAGCCAGTGGGAAGGATAAAAGAAGGGAAGGAGAATTTCACCTTCATCCAAGAACACTTCTTAGAAGTTTCACAAACCACCTCTATTTATGTACTGTTGGCTAGGACATATCTTAACTGTAAGGGAAAATCGCTTTATTCCCAGTAGCCAAGGGTCCGACTGTAAATGAAAGCCCCATTACCACTGAAGAAAAGGGAAACAGGCACTGGACATCCGGTTGTCTCTGCTACATGGATTTTACATACCTATAGGTTTATATCTATAAGTTTAGAAATGATGTCAACTAGACAACTTCTGAGAGTGAAGGAAATGAAACGATTTCATAGCATGAACAATGATTCTGTTTGCGTCTGTACTATCACACCCTTCCCACCTAGGCCTACATTTTGAAAGCTTTAATCCTATGGTACCCTTTTTCCATTTGAGTCATTTGGCACTTATATGAATGAGGTAATAATCATAAGAATTATGAGTTGCTCTTTTTCTTGTGTGTGTTTCCTCACAGGCTCCTACTGAAAGCAATCCCATATAGAACCAGTGCCAGAACACCTGTTTCCAATCTCCAGTGTGTAAACTACATCTTCAGTGTATACTACATGCATTCATGACTAGAAGCTTCCATTTAGCTGATCTTTTCAAGAAAATTCATCAGCTACTGCAAACAATAAATGAAGCAGCTTCACATAAAATGCAAACTGCTCTCAACCAGAGCTTATATAAAGTCAACCCCTAACTTCAGGATTATAACAAATCTGATGGATTTTATTCAACTACAATCAGTATATTAATAAGATTTTGATTTTCTAAATGATACCGTAGATTAAAAAAAAAAAAAAAAAACTAAAAACACCTGAGGAGTAGGCTTTATGGCCGGTTGCTGTTTTATCCCCTAGGAGGATGACTCACAGTGATTTTGTCTTTGTAACCAAATGCAAAGGAAAACCTAGTTCTCTAGCCTCTTTAATCAACCAGTTGCTGCTGCTGCTAAGTCGCTTCAGTCGTGTCTGATTCCTAGCAAGCCCATGGACTGCAGCCTACAAGGCTCCTTGGTCCATGGGATTTTCCAGGCAAGAGTACTGGAGTGGGGTGCCATTGCCTTCTCCAAACCAACCAGTTACCTAAATCTAAACTCTGAAAGCACTAAAGTAGGATAATGAAAACTTCTAATGAAAACTTAATAGCCTCTAGCTGTTACAAAAATGAATTATCTTGTAGCTTGACAAATCCACTAGGTAAAAACAGAGTGTAAACTTAATTATATACTTACCTACACAGAAAAATCCACAGGAAACAAGAAAGGGGTGGGGGTGGGGTGGAGACTGTTAAAAAAATCCTCTTAGTCAAAATATGATTTTCTTAGCCACCTGCAAGCATGGATCTCAATTCTCTCAGGTGAATAATATTTTAACCTATAGAACTTAACTTTCACATTTCTCTGTAAAATATTCTTTTGGTATTAAGGTTTTGACTGTATGGACTTTTATACACTGGTACCTTTTTAACAGCTCTGTATTACAAAAGTTCTGTCATACATAGAAAAAAACAGATTTAAATTAGTCTTTGGGAGTTTGCCATTTCATAAAATTTTCCCTTAGGAGTTTCAGCTAATTAAACAAATGATTGCAAAATACCCACAGTGTCAACTTTGCTGGCTTCTACAAGGGATAACTAAAGTCAAATTTCAGTCATTTTTCTCTATACATGCTGGCCTCTTTCCATGCCCTCTCCTTTCCCACTACAAGTATTACTCTAATAGTAGTGCATACAAAAATAAGTGTAAAGTCCCTTAGGCAGCAAGGAACTCAAATATTCAAGAAAATAGCAAGCAGGTACAAATGATTTCACTATAGAAATTTTTTCCTCATGATAATTTGTCCAATAAAAATTTTTTTCTCCCATTTTACAGCTTTGAAATTATCTCATGGTTTTAAATGATCAGGAGGAAAAGGGGATGACTAAGGATGAGATGGTTGAATGGCATCATCAACTCAATGAACATGGGTTTGAGAAAACTCTGGGATATAGTGAAGGACAGCGAAGCCTGACAAGGTACAGTCCATGGGGTCTCAAAAAGTCAGACATGACAGCGACTTAACAACAACAATGGATGTGTTCCTTCCTCTCTGGAAAGACAATTTGTCCTTCTTGTGTAAAATATTCTTAGTAACAAATCTCTGTTGCTTTGTTAACCTTTTCCCTCATTTTTCATTCTCAAAATCTCTAACAGCTACTATGTGGTGCTGACATGAAGTTTTGAGTCAATTAAGATGAGCAGTGAGATGAAAAGGTAGGGAGAACAGAAAAGTTTAAAAGAACTTCCTTAAGGGTACTGGTTATTGTGATTTTGACTTGAAAATCACCTGCAACTATCTGTTAGGCCTGAGGACGTATATGGAAATTTAAGACACTACATAATTTATATGCAAATACTTAAGTGAGCCTCCAGCATATTGGAAAGGACTGATGGAGACCAATGATTTTCCGTTTTGCCGAAAGACTGTCATACTTTTGAGTTTTCAAATGTTGAAGGTTTGAACCAGGATTTTTATTGTTGCCATGGTTGCATTTGTTTAGGCAAAACAGGAGAGGAAAAAAAAAAAAAGGAGAAACCATAGTGAAGAAAGAAAAGGGGAGGCTGGTGGCAGAAAGGCTGCCTTTAATGTAAAATATGGAATATTTGACTTTAAAACTTAGCCAATGTACATTTTCAGTTTATACTGATAAAAGACACCTGGAATTTAGTTATTACTTTCCCTAGAGATTAGAGGAAGTTTGAGAAGGAACTTTTTATAAGCCTTGGAAAAGAAAAAGAGAAGGAAGGATGGAAGGAAGCAATCCTTTAAGAAAAACATAATCTAAACCAAAACACACGAACCATCTTCTCCTCTTGGCTGAACATGCAATCACTTCCTTAAGTAGCATATTTTGATAGATCATCCAGAGGCATTCTTTAACCTTTTCCTTCATCCAAATCCAGATGTAAACCCAGGAATGTAGCTTTCCCTAATTATCTGACCCATTCTTTTTGGGAAAAAATGTCATTTCAAGAAGGGACAGCAAGAAAACTAAGCAAACAACAGACATCTCTATTATAACCTCCTAAAGGCTTCAATGTTCAGATGGTAAAGAATCTGAGTACAACGCAGGGATCCCGGGTTTGATCCCTGGTTTGGGAAGATCCACTGGAGAAGGGCATGGACCACTCCAGTATTCTTCCTGGAGAATCCCATGGACAGAGGAGCCTGGTAGGCTACATTTTATGGGATCACAAACAGTCAGACACGACTGAGTAACTAACATTACTATTACTATTACTAAAGGCCCTAGCACAGTAACTAGTAAAATAAAGCAATGAAAAAGCAAAGCAAAGCTAGAAAAGATCAGTTAAAGGAATACATTATGGCAGAAAGTGAAGAAGAACTAAAGGGCCTCTTGGTGAAAGTGAAAGAGGAGAGTAAAAAAGTTGGCTTAAAGCTCAACATTCAGAAAACTAAGATCATGGCATCCGATTCCATCACTTTATGGCAAATAGATGGGGAAACAGTGGCTCACTTTATTTTTCTGGGCTCCAAAATCACTACGGATGGTGAGTGCAGCCATGAAATTAAAAGATGCTTGCTTCTTGGAAGGAAAGTTATGACCAACCTAGATAGCATATTAAAAAGCAGAGACATTACTTTGCCAACAAAGGCCCGTCTAGTCAAGGCTATGGTTTTTCCAGTGGTCATGTATGGATACGAGAGTTAGACTACAAGGAAAGCTGAGTCCCAAAGAATTGATGCTTTTGAACTGTGGTGTTGGAGAAGACTCTTGAGAGTCCCTTGGACTGCAAGGAGATCCAACCAGTCCATTCTAAAGGAGATCAGCCCTGGGTGTTCATTGGAAGGACTGATGTTGAAGCTGAAACTCCAATACTTTGGCCACCTGATGTGAAGTTCTGATTCATTAGAAAAGACCCTGATGCTGGGAAAGATTGAGGGCAGGAGAAGGGGATGACAGAGGATGAGATGGCTGGATGGCATCACTGACTCAATGGACATGGATTTGGGTGGACTCCAGGAGTTGGTGATGGACAGGGAAGCCTAGTGTGCTGCGGTTCATGGGGTCACAAAGAGTTGCACATGACTGAGCGACTGAACTGAACTGACTGAAAGGCAATACATGGAGCTGCTTATTGATTCAGAAGAGTTAGCTCAGACTTAGACTTACAAAGGGTAGTATACTCAAAATGTGTTATTATCAGTCACAAACTCTTAGAGATTCCCTTTCCTTATATGTGTAAAAACAAAACAAACAAACAAACAAAAAAAACAAGCCCCAAATGGAGCTGCTTATGGTACATCCCAGTACAGTTTTGTTTGTCTCTCCCAGTAATGTAGTCTTAAATCAGTCAGTTGGGAATTGCCTGATAGCTTCCCAGTGGTAAAGAACCTGCCTGCCAATGCAGGAGATATGGGCTTGATCCCTGGGTAGGGAAAATGCCCTGGAGAAGGAAATTGCTACCCACACTAGTATTCTTGCCAGGATAATCCCACAATCTTGCCAGAGGACCCTGGTGGGCTACTGTCCACGGTATCACAGAGTTGGACACAACTGAGCACACATAGGCATGCACACTAGTTAGATAATCTGCTCATACACCCTTGCCATCCCCTAAAGGAAAGTGACCTTGCAACAATTAGTCTGCATTTTTGCCTAGTATAACTTCCTTGATTTCACGCCCTTCTGCCTGTAAAAGTCTTTCATTTTGTATAGCTCCTCAGATCTCCTTTCTATGTGCTAGATTGGATGTTGCCTGATTTGATCAAATTTTTTCAAATAAGTTCTTAAATTTTTAATATGTCTTAGTTTATCTTTTAACATATATAAATTGGATTTGTTTTAATCACATTAGATGTCTT
>SJYQ01001152.1:126300-142345 GCA_006410935.1 Redunca redunca | reverse complement strand
AATTTTTTTAAAAAAACATTTCTATTTTTATTAACATCTCCACTTCTCTTATTAAAAATGTAAAATCTTTGATCATATATTTTATTGAATTTTCTTGTATCTTATTGTTCAGTCTAAGTAGTGTTGGACTCTTTGTGACCCCACGGACTGCAGCGTGCCAGGCTCCTATATCTTAGCAGGAGTTAAGCCCACTTTCAGTATGGATGATAACTAAAGTTACTCAGTAACATGGATTTTAAAGATTGTAATAATAGCTGAAAGCAAAAAGGCAAGGTATTCACCTTTGTACATTTTAAAATGTAGTATGAAGTAAGTGTCCTTGCAAAAATTATTCTAGTTATTTTACATGAAATTTCAGGGTAACCCATATTTTTCCTACTAATTATATATCATGATATATGCTCCAATATGGTCCCAATGAAGTAAATTTTTGATAGTGGAGATCTAATGAAGCTGTGAGAAAGATACATGTAAGACAAAGGGGAAAGGAAAGTTAATGAATGAGATTCCTGCAAAGTACAGTCTGGTAGTTTAGAATAGGCATGGAGGTCTAGTCAGCTATCTAGTGCTTTAACTGTCTCAGGGCCCTCCTACGTGAAGTTTACTCTGAAGGTTTTGAAATTTTTTTGCCAACCAACTGAGGCTTCATAGCAGCCTCCCCTGATTCTGATTATACTTGCTCAAGGGTTTAGATCTGTAAAAGAGAGAAGTATAATCAGTTCATTTGGGGAGCTTGCATCCCTGAAGAGTCTTGGCCAGAATCATTCTATGTCATCTTTAGCATGAGTTTTCATCAAATAAATCTTAACCATATTATTTGGGTTGGTTGTTAAAAGATCACCTTGTACAACCCAGGCCCCTTAATGAACTTTCCAGTCATTCAAGTCAATGAAATAGTCTATAGACTAATATGACTATGGATCACTGATATCTATACAGAACAGAAATCAAAGGCAGCTATGTCCACGCCAATTAGAGATGTGTCAGTGTAGTCAGGTTTTGCAAATGCATTCTGTCACACTACCAGAGCCTTTTGTTTCTTTAGGATATTAGAACTAAATATCCTCCGCTTCTTTATCCTCGATGATATTTTTCAGTTATGTGAGACATCCTTCCAAAATACATGGTTTCTTTAAGTTTATAGTTCTAATGAAGAAATTCATAATCTTCTGACACCTTGTTTCCTGTGTGAATGCTACCATTCATCACATTGAAAGCTGGAACTGGGTGGATGAAAAACAGGTCTGTATTATTAATATATAGGAGGAAGCTTCTTGTTGGCAACTCCATCCTTTTAAACAGCCAAAGGCAATTGTAATATGGTTTTGGTATTGATGTAGATTCATCCTCATACCATACAATTCTGTTATCCGTTTGTTAATAATTTCCTGTCTGTATCATTCATTTTATTCTAATCTGAAAGGTCAAGGTCTAATAGTGGCACTGATCATTTAACAGGCTTTGAGATTTCTCTTTCCATGTACTGGATCCTACCATCACCCCAGTCTTAAGTTTCTAAACAGACAGCAGTTGAGACATCTCTGAAAGAACCTTTTCACAGATAGTAATTTCAATCTGAAGATCTGGAGTCTCATAACAACTGAAGCTCTCTCTAATACTGAACTTGGAAACAGATATGATGAAGCTCTGGCTGTATTTTCTTAAGTCCAAAGAAAAGGGCTGAAGGGTTCTGTAGATGCCAGTAGGAACATCAATTATGAAAAACTAAAAAAATGCTAGTTCTGTTTCTCCTATTTCCCTCAGCTTCTCTCTCACAAACTGAAACTTTGCTTTTCACTATCTCTCATTATCTTTCTTATACATATCATTTAGGTAGTGCCACTGCTGATTGGGCTTCCCTTATAGCTCAGTTGGTAACAAATCTGCCTGCAATGCAGGTGATCCTGGTTCGATTCTTGGGTTGGGAAGATCTGCTGGAGAAGGGATAGGCTACCCACTCCAGTATTCTTGGGCTTCCCTTGTGGCTCAACTGGTAAAGAAACTGCCTTCAACGCTGGAGATCTGGTTTCTTTCCCAGGGTTGGGAAGATCCCCTGGAGAAGGAAAGGCTACTCACTCCAGTCTTCTTGCCTGGAGAATTCCATGGACTATATATAGTCCATGGGGTTGCAAAGAGTTGGACATGACTGAGCAACTTTCACTTTTCACTGCTGATTATGGTCCAATGGAATTATTATTGTTTTTGTTATTATTATTATTTTGTGCTAAAAATACATAGAATGAAAATTTACTCTCAGTGAATATTTAGATGTACAGTACAGTATTGTTAGGACTTCTCTGGTGCTTGCTGATAAATAATCAATCTGCCAGTGCAGGAGACATGGGTTAAATCCCTGGGTTCAGAAGATCCCCTGGAAAAAGAAATGGCAACCCAGTCCGGTATTCTTGCCTGGGAAATCCTATGGACAGAGGACTGACATGACTTAGTGACTAAAGAACAGTATTATTAACAATATGCACCTTATATCATTTGTAGATTTCTGGGGAAACTTTTGATTTTTCCTAAGAGCATTATCACTTCTTTACCAAAATCAAATAAAAGTTCATAAGTAAATGATAGAACTGTACTATTATTTTAAATAGATATGCATATTAATATATGCAATTATACATCACATGTGATTCACATTTATCCTCTTCTCAAATTTCATAAATATAAATAAGACATCTTATATTCTAAAATCCCCCAAAGATATCAAATTTATACTATATGTTTAAAAAAGGAGATGGTATTGGGAGAAGGAAATTTACAGTAAAAGTGACATGAATGGACCATTCATTTGTATGGCCACTAATTCTGTAGGGTAACTGTTCATAAATTAAATGCCTGACATTCAGTAATAGATGATTATATCTGACATAATGAAGTTATAATGAAGGTGTTCACACACTGCTTGACTATTAAGTGCCCATTTATTGTCCCTGCTCCAGGTGTGATAGTGATAGGTTATACAAATCATCCAGGAGAAATGTCAAAATAGGCTCCTTTGCAGATAAAGCACCACACATGTTTATTAATATAGCAGCTTGTCTTAGAACTGGTCCATCTGCTCATTCAAAACAAATCTTTTCCTGTAAGTATTTTGATGTTAAGAGCATGACCATTAGTTAATAGTTTTAAGGTAATAGGAATGGAAAGGGAAGAGGAGAAAAAGGAAAATGGCTGGAACTTCAATACAATATTATCCTCTTTCTTTCACCTTAGGAACATGTAATAGAAAAAGAGGTGGCAAGGTAGCTTTTAATCTGCCATTTGCCTTAAATTAGTGCTGCCTGAGCGTCGGCCATTGAAAATGGTCCAGGCTCCAGCTGCTGCTCGGGCAAGGTAGGAAATGGCAAATTTCACCAATGATTTCAAAATACACATTTCAGTAAAATATCACTCCCACTGCTGGGCATACACACCGAGGAAACCAGAATTGAAAGAGACACGTGTACCCCAATGTTCATCACAGCACTGTTTCTAATAGCCAGGACATGGAAGCAACCTAGATGCCCATTAGCAGATGAATGGATAAGAAAGCTGTGGTACATATACACAATGGAGTATTACTCAGCCATTAAAAAGAATACATTTGAATCAGTTCTAATGAGGTGGATGAAACTGGAGCCTATTATACGGAGTGAAGTAAGCCAGAAAGAAAAACACCAATACAGTATACTAACACATATATATGGAATTTAGAAAGATGGTAACGATAACCCTGTATGCAAGACAGCAAAAGAGACACAGATGTATAGAACAGACTTTTGGACTCTGTGGGAGAGGGAGAGGGTGGGATGAGATGGGAAAATGGCATTGAAACATGTATAATATCATGTAAGAAATGAATTGCCAGTCTAGGTTTGATGCAGGATATAGGATGCTTGGGGCTGGTGCACTGGGATGACCCAGAGAGATGGTATAGGGAGGGAGGTGGGAGGGGGGTTCAGGATTGGGAACTCATGTACACCCGTGGCTGATTCATGTTGATATATGGCAAAACCAATACAGTATTATAAAGTAAAACAAAGTAAAATAAAACAAAAAAGAAAAATGAAGTACTCAGTTAAGAAACTCTCCAGGACATTAATTCATACACATTTAAACTTATCAGAAAATATTTTAGCTGGATAGATTTTATAAAGAAAAATAATACCACATATTTTGGGGGGTGTTAAAATTCTGAGAATTTGCTTCTAAAAACTCTTGTTCTGTAAGACATCAACATCACGTTTTTATATAACAGAGAAAAACAAACACAAAATTTGAATGTTTATCCACCACCACCCCCCTTTTTTTTTAACTAAGAAATCAGAACTACAAGGCTAAGACATTTTCCAGCTGGTATCCCAGGTTTTATGTGCTTGCAGCGCAGCCTGTATGTTATGTGTTTCATCTTCAAGAATGGTTTTATCTAACAAAAAAGGAAACAAGTATGCCCTGAGGTGCCCCTCTCAAATGAACATACACACTGGAAATGAAGGAGTACAATTGTTCAAAAGAATGAAACAAAGGAAAGGCATGGATCATTTGATGAACAGAGGTGGTTTTCACTCTATAGCTTTGCCTTCATTTATTCATTCATTAAAACCTAAATAAAATCTGGCAGGCATGCCTTTCAGGTTCCAGGAAAGAACTTTATCAGACTCAGTATCCCATAAATCCACTAGTCATACTCTTCTAAATAAATTACATCTTGGGATAACTAACCACCTGGTGACCAAAGGGCCAATTCAATTACTTGTAAAAGGTTAAAGATCTCAGACACCCCTGAAATTATTTTTCGTATTTCCTGTGGACTGAAAGGAAACAAGTTCCAATCACATTTCATTCTGCATGTATATTCAAAGAATTAATAATAGGTGATCTTTAGTTTGAACATGAATCTCCCTTGTCTTCCAGGACAGTATCAATATTCACTCAAATTATCCGAATTGGAAATCAAGGAATTACATATTTTTTTCTCCCCAACATATCCAAAAATTCACCATGACCTATTATAACTTTAACTACAGAGTCTATGAATCCATCATGTCATCTGTATTTCCAAACCTACTGTCTTTAAGTTTGAAGTCCCAAGAATCCTTTCTTGAAATAGCCTACTAATTTTCTTTATTCCCAATCCATCCTAAACAAAGTAGTCAAAATTTCTATGCCTCCTATGCACGTGTGCTAGGTTGCTTCACTCATCTCTGACTCTTTGCGACCCCATGGACTGTAGCCTGCCAGTCTCCTCTGTCCATGGGATTCTCCAGGCAATATGAATACTGGAGAAGGTTGTCATTTCCTCCTTCAAGGTATCTTCCCTACCCAGGGATGGAACCACATATCTTAAAATCTCCTGCATTGGCAGGTGGGGTCTTTACCATTAGTGCCACCTGGAAAGGCTTCTATACCCAAAGTAATTTTTAGTTTCTATAGGATACACTGAATTGCTAGGACTTGTACACAAAGATCTGCTATAATCCCTCATGCTAGCTTCTGCGTTTTCATTTCACATCAGATCAATTGTGAATACTGAAGGCTTTCCCAGTTCCAGAGGCAATGCAGACCAACCTGACCAATAGGTTAACAGTCTAGTAATCACCAGCCAAGAATCTAAGGCTGTTCTTGCTTAAACAGGGTCAATATTCAGTGTACCCAGCCTGGGCATAGCAAATACAGTGTTTTCATGGGCTATCTGTTATCAGTTAATGCCCTTCTTCTCTCGAGGGACTGTAACTCCCATGCATTTTTGTAATCCAGGCATGTGTTCCCTCGGGTCCTGCTTCTAAAGGGCTCAGCAGTTAGCCCTACAGCCAATTTCCAAATTTTTCTCTACTTCTCGATCAGAGAAGTCACACATTACCCAAAGGCCATTAAGGTGAAAAATGGAGTGGGAAGTAGGAAAGAGAATCTTAAAAAAAAAAAAAAAATCAAGTAGCAGGAGGGAATTCTCTAAATGAAATTTAAATAAGGGCCACAACAATATGGTTGGATCTTATGCCATTTTTCACACTGGATCTAGAGTTATTTTTTAAAAATCAAAAGCAGATTATGCAAAATTCTGTGTAAAAATTACTCAGGGATCCTTAAAGATCTTAATATAAAACCCAAACTCCTTGCATGGCCTACAAGGACAACAGAGATTCTTTGCTTGAACAAACTTTAATTAGACTCCTGAACCTTCTTTCAGGTCCATCTGTGCACTTGTAAAATCCAGTTTTAACAATGTCTCTGCTAAATTAGTTTAATTAGAACCCCAGCCTCAGTATCTGATTGCCTTCCACATCTGATCATATTCCTTATCCTCCACCATTGGACATCTGATGATGTCCAATCTCCCTGACCCGTCTTCAGCTAGAATCCTATGAAGCTGGTTCCAGAATTACCCTCACCTCTTTCTTCTTAGTAATTTTCCATCCACTGATCCCTGCCCTGTTGCTTGGCTATAAATTCTCACTAGTTCATGCTGTATTTGAAAAGGAGGCCCCTTCTATACCAGAGTCTTTATTCTACCACAATAGTTCTAAAAGAGAAACTTTTTAACCACTTTACTGTCCAGCTCTGGTTTTTCCTTTAAAAAGTCCTGTATAGTCTGAGTCCTGACTAAATATATTGCCTATATCCCCAGTCCTCCCTCTATGTTCAGAACTAATCACATCCACATATTTGTTAATTATTTTGTTCATTTACTGTGTCTTTCACTGTCTAGAGTATAAGTTCCATGAGAACAGAAGTGTTGCAGACCTTTAAACTGCACAGTCCCAGGAGTGCCTGGCACATATGAAGCTCTAATCAGTATTTGCTTAGTAAATAAATAACACCATGACTTGTCTATGTTAGGGGCTTTGATTACACTATCCTTCAACTTTAATCATGGTTAACTCATTTTCATTCTGATCTCACAGTTCAGCTCAATATTTATCTCTCTAGAACTGTTTCTATTGACCATCCACTTATATACCTCCTTTATAGTTCTAATCATAACCTATTCATAACCTTGGTTGTTGAATCTATATTTATATACTGGTAACTTCCTCCACTACCAGGTTAAGCCCAGGTTTTCTCTCCTGTTTATCACTCTATTGTCCATCTCCTATACAGTATTTGGCACATAATAATTATTCCCTGATGCTGTCTGCTACTGCTGCTAAGTCACTTCAGTCGTTTCCGACTCTGTGCAACCCCATAGATCACAGCCCACCAGGTTCCCTCGTCCCTGGGATCCGCCAGGCAAGAATACTGGAGTGGGTTGCCATTTCCTTCTCCAATGCATAAAAGTAAAAAGTGAAAGAAGTCTCTCAGTTGTGTCTGACTCTTAGCGATCCCATGGACTACAGCCTACCAGGCTCCTCCACCCATGGGATTTTCCAGGCAAGAGTACTGGTATAGGGTGCTATTGTCTTCTAATTATTCCCTATAGTATAGTTATTGCAAAATTAATTTGACTTAAATTCAAGGATATTAACTCAAAAAAGATTTGAGAGAAGAGTCCACTGCCATTTTACTCAAGGGACACATGGCCCAGAGTGACCTCAAGAGCTATGTTTCCTTGGTTCTGTGTCTTCCCACAGGATCATCACAAAAATACCTCTACTCCCAAGAGAAAATTGAGGTATTTTTATTCACATTTTCTGATATCCAACTTACTGTTGGATAAACTATATTTTATACATAATTTTGAGGGTATCTCAAGATGGGTTTTGTGGGTGTTTTCTAGTCTTACCCTATAAGCGCAGAACCTAACCTATTCATAAGATGTAACAGCACTGAATATTAAATAGAAATCAGTCTTTCAGGAAGGGACAAAAAAGCTGATGTATAGCTTTATTGTCTGATACATTTTTGAGATTTTAAATGTACAGAAATTCACAGGATAAACATGGATATTTTTAATGTGAAAATTTCATAGATATGCCAATAGGATTTAAGGAGTACTAAAACATTGTAAACCCTCTTGAGGACTTATATTCTTGATCTTAATGTGTACGAGGTATAACGAGATTTAGACTAAAGCAATAAAGCACTGGTGCTAAATTATATTAATAATATATGTACAGCAATCTATAGTGTATGAGGCACTTTCACATATTTATCACATTTGGTGTTTGATACTTAAAAAATCTTGGGAGAGAGTTTGTTGCTGTTATTGGATTTGTCCATGATCATATATAGTTAGAAAACTAAGGTTTGTTATTGTTGTTTAATCACTAAGTAATGTCCAACGCTTTGCAAAACCATGGACTATAGCATGCCAGGATCCTCTGAACTCCATTATCTCTGGAGTGAAGTTGCTCAGTCATGTCCGACTCTTTGTGACCCCATGGACTGTAGCCTACCAGGCTCCTTCCTCCATGGGATTTTCCAGGAAAGAGTACTGGAAGTGGGTTGCCATTTCCTTCTCCAGGGGATCTTCCCGACCCAGGGACTGATCCTGGGTCTCCCGCATTCCAGGCAGATGCTTTAACCTCTGAGTCACCAGGGAAGTGTGCTCTGGAGTGTGCTCAAATTCATGTCCATTGAGTCGATGATGTTATTTAACCATCTTATCCTCTGCCATCCCCTTCTCCTTTTGCCTTCAATCTTTCCCAGCTTCAGGGTCTTTTCCAATAAGTTTAGTCTTCACATTAGTTTGCCAAAATATTGGAGCTTCAGCTTCAGCATAAGTACTTCCAATGAATATTCAGGGTTGATTTCCTTTAGGATTGACTGGTTTGATCTCCTTGCAGTCCAAGGGGCTCTCAAGAGTTTTCTGGAGCACCACAGTTTGAAAGTATCAATTCTGTGCTCAGCCTACTTCATTGTCCAAATCTCACAACCCTTCATGACTACTGGAAAAACCATAGCTTTGACTATAAGACCCTTTGACAACAAAGAAATGTCTCTGCTTTTTAATATGCTGCCTACATTGGTCATAGCTTTTCTTCAAGGAGCAAGCATCTTTTAATTTCATGGCTGCAGTCAAAGTTCACAGTGATTTTTTGAGCCCCAAAAAGGAAAATCTGTCACTACTTCTATCTTTTCCCTTTCTATTTGCCATGAAGTGATGGGAACAGATGCCATGATATTAGTTTTTTGAATGTTGAGTTTTAAGCCAGCTTTTTCACTCTCCTTTTTCACTATCATCAAGAGTCTCTTTAGCTCCACTTCCCTTTCTGCCATTAGAGTGGTATCATCTGTATATCTAAAGTTGTTGATATTTCTTCCAACAATCTTGATTCAAGTTTGTGATTCATTAAGCCTGGAATTTTGCATTAAGTACTCTACATATAAGTTAAATAAACAGGGTGACAATATATAGCCTTGACAAACTCCTTCCCTAACATTGAACCAGTCAGTTGTTCAATGTCCGGTTTTAACTGCTGTTTATTGATCTGCATACAGGTTTCTCAGGAGACAGGCAAGGTCATCTGGTACTCCCATCTCTTTAAGAATTTCCTACAGTTTGTTATATTCCACACTGTCAGAGGTTTTAGCATAGTCAGTGTAGCAGAAGTAGATTTTTTTTTTCCGAGTCTCCCTTGCTTTCTCCACAATCTCTGATTCCTCTGCCTCTTCAAAATCCAGCTTGTGTTTCTGGTAGTTCTCAGTTCACACTCCGCTGAAGCTCAGCTTGCAGGATTTTGAGCCTAACGTAAACTAAGGTTATCATGATTAAATACAAGAATTAGAATTGGAGCTGCATACTTTCATAATATTCTACCGAGAAAAACCTGATGCCAAACAACAAGACTAACTGCTCCAGTGAGGGGATTTCCTCTGCCTCACCTCCCCCGACCCCACCCCCCCACCTCCCCACCTGCTGGCCTCTGAAGAACTGGAAATTATTGCTGGATCCAAAGCTATAATTAGCTAAGAGAAAAGTGTTTCTCAGCACTGAGGGTGCCAAGTGCCTCTTAGTGTAAAGGCAATGCTGCTTTTGGGTGTCATGGGATTAATAATACCCAAAGTCAATGCTTCCCATACATATATCTTTTAGAACTAAGAAAACATGATCCTCACTCTCCTCATTCCTATGATACATATGATGTATCTGTGACAGCCTCATCAACTACCATCCAGATAAAAAAGATGAATCTGTAGAAAAGAGATTTTATCACAACTCAGGAAACTGACTGTAAAAGTAGAAGATATTTTAAAGTTTAAGGATTTACCCTACATTTTATCCTTATCATACCCATCTTCTAAATCTGTTGTCAAGAATTGTTTTTAAAGATAGTACCTCTGAATGGCATATGTATGTGTATGCATGTGTTGTGGGGGTATACCAAAAAAAAAAAAAAAAGAGAATCTTGCAGCTGTGAGTATTCAGCAGGTAGGGATGCAGGTGACTGCTATATTTGGAGTTCAAGCCAATTCCTTCTTCCCCATCCCAGACTCTGGTGGTGGTGGTGAATACAACTGATAGCTGTCTGCTCCTGGCAGTACAATTATTTTGAGTATACACATATAACATTATTTTTTAGTGATTACATAAATAACCATTTTGGGGAGAGAATACTGGAAAACACAGAATACACTCCTTTTGTGAGGAAAAAGTAACACATTTTATGAAGAGTAGAAGGTAACAAGAATGGCAACAGAACAAAATATTCTATTTTATTGAAAAAGAAACACACACACACAAATTATTTCTCAATGAGCAGTAGTATATAAGTGTCTAAACTGCTTGCATCATATTGTGTTCTTGAGATGAATACTGAGAGTGGTGAATTTGTTTTATAAAATACTCTACTATGGATGGTCAGACTCCTATTGCTTGCTGATAATATTTTATTACTAAATACTTGCTATAATATGTAGTTTTATAAGTTAAGTCAGTCTGTATAAATGAAAAACTGTCATACCAAATTTTAGATGCTTCTGTTTGAGTCTTGGCTCCAATACTTAATACTTGTCTGACATTTGTGAAGTTAAAGAAATTCTCTATGTCTCAGTTTTTTCATTCATAAAGTTACAACAAAAATACTATCTGATTCATGGGATTTGGGAAATTATTGACGTACTAATCCATGTCAAGTACTTAAAATAGAGCTTGACACAAACACTAATATAAATATCAAGTGTTCATACCAAGTCAGCTCAAAAAAGTAGTATCTACTGGAACATCCTGACGAATACTATGAGAAGCTGTTTTGAGAACTGGGAGAAAGGGGATCATATGGATAATTTTTAGGTGATCATATGGCTTAAGGTTAATTTGTATAATCAAAGTTAGCTATTAATATTAATGACTAGTCTTACCTCACTGTAAATTTACAACATCTGGAAAACATTAAATATTTTATTTTTGAACAAAATAAAGCCGTTCTACCCTCATGTATCTTAATGAGACTAAAACCAAAACAAGACAAAGAGAAGTAAGTACTGGAACCTATGGCAGCATTCTTAGGAGAGCTGGGCCATTGAGCAATCTTAAGAGGGAGCACAGAGAGCCAGGGGTGGTTGGGAGGTGTGGGGAAGTGTGAAGCTCAGTGAACTGAACCATGGTCATAGCTTCTTAGAGATATCCTAATACCATAGACTTTTCCTTGCCTTGAACAATAGCTCCAATGGAGGAATCTTCATATTCAAGTCAAGGACCATTATCACTGGATCTGCCATTAGGCACACCAAATCTGAAGGAGAATGTACATATCATAACAGTATCAAGCTTCTGTCTTCACATAATACCCTTTGGATACTAAGAATATTATTTAATCAACAAATGGGGAAGTGAAAGTGAAATTGAAGTCGCTCAGTCGTGTCTGACTCTTTGCGACCCCGTGGACTGTAGCCTACCAGGCTCCTCCTTCAGTGGGATTCTCCAGGCAAGAGTACTGGAGTGGGTTGCCATTTCCTTCTCCAGGGGAGCTTCCCGACCCAGGGATCGAACCCAGGTCTCCCTCATTCCAGGCAGACGCTTTAATCTCTGAGCCATGAGGGAAGCCAATGGGGAAGGAGAGTTCAAACAAGCTCTCTTCTCAATCAGGCTCATGGAGAGAACACCAAGATAAGCTGACTAGGAACCTAATGAGATAACTTACCAGATCACACTATTCTCTGGATAATTATTCTCAACACATAAATTATTTTCCACAAGGGACCTGCAAGAGTATACTAAATTATTTCAAATGACAAATGTTGACTTTTCAACAATAATTTATACTTTGAAAGTAGATTACAATTTACAAAACCCTCCGACTTATTTCTAAAGACATTGGGAAAAAAGTACATTTTACCATTGAATTATAATTTAACTTCAATTAAATTCAGCCCAAATTCAATTATTAACTTATTGTATTATAGTTGTATGCTTGATGCTAGAAATAGAATGATGATGACCAATAAGACTGAAAGAAAAGTAACAGGATCCTTGTAAGACTAAAGAAGACAATGTGTATAAAATATTTTTTCCTGTGTCTGACATAAGACACATACTTAATGAAAGGGAGTGGTGTTTATCATTAATAATAACAAGCTATATACTCTCTGTATCTATTTTGTATGTGTTCACAGTGTACTTTAAAAAGAACAAAAAAAGCTTGGCATTTACAACTGTAGGAAGTTTATCCAACATAGTCAAAGTACTTCATTATATGCAAGTTTAATTTTTATTACCTTAGGATAAGGGTGGATAAAGCTTGGGAATTATGTTTCGCCATATAATATTTGTTAACCAAATAAGTTTGAAAAACATTATCATAGCAAATTAAAGAAGCCTGGAGACTCCTCAGTAAGAATGCCAGATGTGTTGATCTTATTTTATTTTAATATAAAATGTTTTTATATTTCACTAAATAATATTGTGTGTTAATGTCTCAAATTTGTGACTCTTTCTTTGGCTATAGTCTATTTTTTATATATATGCAACACACAGGACCATCTGTTTATTTTGAGCTGAAAAAATATTTTCTGTGTGTGGATTTGCTGAATGCAATTCAGTTTGGAAGTGAAACTTAATGCCTGACATTATTCTATTCATTGATTATCTGCCAATGGAACCATGTTTATATTACTCATTTGATTACAGAAAAAGAAGTTTAAAAATGTACGAATTGGTATTGAATACTGAGTATTAGGCTTATGTAACACACCCTTTAGTATTGAGTATTGAGTATTATTAGATTTATGCAACATCTCCTTTGGGGCTTCCCTGGTAATTAGATGGTAAAGAATCTGACTGCAAAGCAGGAGATCCAGTTTCTATCTCTGGGTTGGGAAGATCCCCTGGAGAAGGGAAAGGCTACCCACTCCAGTATTCTTCTCTGGAGATTCCAATGGACAGAGGAGCTTGGCGGGCTACAGTTTAAGGGGTTGCAGAGTTGGACATGACTGTCATGTCACATCAGGCTTATGATCAAATATAAGAACTTACCTAAAAGAACATTATACACAATACTATACAAAATATAACAATGTTTTTGCCAGCTTTATTACTAGTGTCTTGTCATATTGGAAAGCAGAATGTATCTGGGAACAGTCAAATTTTTCTGCAGCATAATATTCAAAATATCACCGTTAGTTACATACAAGGAAGACATTTTTCAGAAGTTAATGTCTTTCCTTGGTTATTGACAGGAACTTATCTGAATTGCTAATGATGTTGTGAAGAATTTATAGGAAGGGTCCTATCATTAACTGCTAAAGCTGTCAGCCAACTTTATAGAAAACACAATGAAACCAAACCAAACCAAACCATGAAACAACAGTTTCAACTGAAGAGGGTGCCTCAATAGCTGAATCTCAATATTCACCTCTGCTTAGGATTCTGATGCAGCTCCCCAAATAAACTCCCTCCTAAACACTGAGAGACTGATTGATTCTGTCTGTGATAGATCTTATTCTGAAGCAGAGTATTTTGTGAGTAGTTAGGAAGCAAAATAAAGGTTAGGGAGAAAGGATCTTTAGTGAGGACACATGACCTTCAGAACTGCAACTTCTATTGAGCCCTGCTATGCTCAAACTACTGCACAATTGCACTCATCTCACACTGGTGGCACAGAGGTTAAAGCATCTGCCTGCAATGTGGGAGTCTTGGGTTCGATCCCTGGGTCAGGAAGATCCCCTGGAGAAGGAAATGGTAACCCACTCCAGTATTCTTGCTGGGAGAATCCCACGTACGGAGGAGCTTGGTGGGCTACAGTCCATTGATCGCAAAGAGTCAGACACTACTGAGTGACTTCACTTTCACTTTCACACGCTAGTAAAGTAATGGTCAAAATTCTCCAAGCCAGGCTTCAGCAATATGTGAACCGTGAACTCCCTGATGTTCAAGCTGGTTTTAGAAAAGGCAGAGGAACCAGAGATCAAATTGCCAACATCTGCTGGATCATGGAAAAAGCAAGAGAGTTCCAAAACACATCTCTTTCTGCTTTATTGACTATGCCAAAGCCTTTGACTGTGTGGATCACAATAAACTGTGGAAAATTCTGAAAGAGATGGGAATACCAGACCACCTGATCTGCCTCTTGAGAATCCTCTATGCAGGTCAGGAAGCAACAGTTAGAACTGGACATGTAACAACAGACTGGTTCCAAATAGGAAAAGGAGTACATCAAGGCTGCATATTGTCACCCTGCTTATTTAATTTCTATGCAGAGTACATCATGAGAAACAGTGGGCTGGAAGAAGCACAAGCTGGAATCAAGATTGCCAGGAGAAATATCAATAATCTCAGATATGCAGATGACACCACCCTTATGGCAGAAAGTGAAGAGGAACTAGAAAGTCTCTTGATGAAAGTGAAAGAGGAGAGTGAAAAAGTTAGCTTAAAGCTCAACATTCAGAAAACTAAGATCATAGCAAACTAACTTCATGGCAAATAAATGGGGAAACAGTGGAAACAGTGGCTGGCTTTATTTTTGGTAGCTCCAAAATCACTGCAGATGGTGATTGCAGCCATGAAATTAAAAGAACCTTACTCCTTGGAAGGAAAGTTATGACCAACCTAGGACAGCATATTCAAAAGCAGAGACATTACTTTGCCGACTAAGGTCCATCTAGTCAAGGCTATGGTTTTTCCAGTAGTCATGTATGGATGTGAGAGTTGGACTGTGGAGAAAGCGGATTCCCGAAGAACTGATGCTTTTGAACTGTCGCATATTGGAGAAGACTCTTGAGAGTCCCTTGGACTGCAAGGAGATCCAACCAGTCCATTCTAAAGGAGATCAGTCCTGGGTGTTCTTTGGAAGGACTCATGCTAAAGCTGAAACTCCAGTACTTGGCCACTTCATGCAAAGAGTTGACTCATTGGAAAAGACTCTGATGCTGGGAGGGATTGGGGGCAGGTGGCAAAGGGGACAACAGAGGATGAGATGGCTTGATGGCATCACCGACTTGATGGATATGAGTTTGGATGAACTCCAGCAGTTGGTGATGGATAGGGAGGTCTGGCGTGCTACGATTCATGGGGTCGCAAAGAGTCAGAGATGACTGAGCAACTGAACTGAACTGAACTGAAGAATTCCCTTGTCCTTATTTACAAATCTGCTACAAAATTACCAAAGTAGACTTTCATTTCCAATTGTAATATGTAAAATTGGGAAATATGTCTGAAAAGCATAGAGAATGTATATGCATAAGAAATATATAATCTACCCCATTAAATTCAGTATAAATTGTAACAAACATTTGAATAATGAAGGGCTTAAAAATAATAAGGCTTCTAGATGAAACTATTTCTTTTTAAGTCCTGATTAATGAGATGTATGGTGAGTACAATTACTATATTGGTGAATGCTGATTCAGGATCTTATTTTTATTAAGTAGTTTATAGTGAGGGCTGTGACTATTTTTCTATTTATAGTGGCAGCTCTGGTTAACTACCTTGTAATGTATTGTGACATTAATGCACTAGTAAACTATTGGAATTTACACCCCTGTTCAGTAATAAAATCTTTAAATTGCAGAATGCATATATAATCATCACAGGCATAAATTATGTGACCAAATGCCATGTATGATCACATTAGATTTAAAGAACAGCATCTCTCAAATTTACTCATCAGTGAGTGCTACTGAATTTATATACTTCAGCTACTTTGAAATATAAATTTCAACATTTTGTTCAAAGTTATTT
>SJYQ01001152.1:88301-101231 GCA_006410935.1 Redunca redunca | reverse complement strand
TGTCCATCAGCAGATGAATGGATAAGAAAGCAGTGGTACATATACACAATGGAGTATTACTCAGCCATTAAAAAGAATACATTTGAATCCGTTCTAAGGAGATGGATGGATCTGGAGCCGATTATACAGAGTGAAGTAAGCCAGAAAGAAAAACACCAATACAGTATACTAACGCATATATATGGAATTTAGAAAGATGGTGATGATGACCCTGTATGCGAGACAACAAAAGAGACTCAGATCTATAGAGTGAACTTTTGGACTCTGGGGGAGGGAGAGAGGGAGAGGGTGGGATGAGAGGGGAGAATGGCATTGAAACATGTATAGTATCAAGTAAGAAACGAATCGCCAGTCAATGTCCGATGCAGGATGCAGGATGCCTGGGACTAGTGCAAGGAGAGGACCCAGAGAGATGGTATGCGGTGGGAGGTAGGAGGGGATTCATGTTTAGGAACGCTTGTACACTCGTGGTGAATTCATGTCAATGTTTGGCAAAACCAATACAGTAATGTAAAGTAAAATAAAAGTAAAATAAAAAATTTTTTAAAAAATTGCTCATTATCATACCTCCTAAAGTGCTTATTAACTGGCAATAAAGGGGGAATGGCTTAGAAACTTTAGACAAAAATATCTATAAAAAATAGAGAAACTAGTTAAATCACTAAATGTTGGTGATGAAAAAGCATTAACTCATTAAGGAGAATATTCATTTCTGGAAATTAACTATATCAAAATACTTTTATATCTTGAAAATGCATTTTTAGGGACATTAGGAGTCAATCAATATCATTAAATCCTACTATGAACTGCTGATATTATATAGACGTTGTGGACTTGTTACTGTATCCTCCTTTGGTACAGAACAAGAAATAGAGCCTTATATTATGATACCAAGGGCCTCCCTGGTGGCTCAGTTGGTAAAGAAACTGCTTGCAATGCAGGAAACTAGTGTTTGATCCCTGGGCTGGGAAGATTCCTTGAAGAAGGAAATGGCAACCCACTCCAGTATCCTTGCCTGAAAAATCACACGGACAGAGAAGCCTGGTTGGCTACAGTCCATGGGGTTGCAAGAGTCAGACACTATTTAGTGATTAAACCACAACCACCATCATGATACCATGAGGCACAATAATATTTTTACTTTTCATTTTTTGTATTTCATTGCTACAATGACAAAGAATTCTAGAATTCTTCACTTTATTCTAGAATCCAACATTTTATTTCTCTGAGATAAATGTGAGAATCTATTAAAAAATAACAGCTAGAGAATGAATAGAATTCAAATCCTTTCAATTTAATTCAAAGTTTATTCCATGATTTGGTATATATAAATCATTGTGTCTTACCATTAATATTTTACATCAAGTGCTAGTGCTATACTCAATTAGCCATTATGTTCTAAATGCTCATAGAAATGTTATCTCAAGAAAAAACATCACATAAACCTTCCAAAAGCAATTATCTACAGCCTCTACTTTAGTGATGACTTTACTGATTACCCATCACTAATCTTATTTCTGAAAATAAACATATTCTCAAGTAGATTATCTGTGCAGAAGAGCATGAGGTCTTACCTACAGTTTCAAAACCAAAAAAGCAACATTGAATATTGATGGGCTGAGTTATCTCCTACTGAATATCAAAGGTGACACTGTGCTAACTTCATGGAAGGTTTGAGGCTAGTGGATCCTCACTTATCTCTTCAGTATGATCAAATTGCACAGTTAACTGCCTAGGACAGGAGTCCTATATGTCATTATGAAGGAGAACATCAGTACTAGCACATGGATGAGAAAATAAAAGTTGGTTACAAAAAAGCAATTTGATTTATCTGCCATAAAGTGCACTATTAAAGGAAAAACAGTAAGTGGTTATTACAGAATATGATTATCACTTTATGTATATAATATTATACACATGGAAGGACTATTTTCATGAAAATCCTTCTTAGAATTATGTTTGATGGCCTACAACCAGCTCCAGAGGAGTTTAGTCCAAGCATGAAAGTGAAAGCTGCTCAGTAGTGTCTGACTCTTTGCGACCCCAAGGACTTTACAGTCCATGGTATTCTCCAGGCCAGAATACGGGAGTGGATAGCTGTTCCCTTCTCAAGGAGGTCTTTCCAACGCAGGGATCGAAGCCCAGTCTCCTGTATTGCAGGTGGGTTCTTTATCAGATGAACCACCAGGGAAGCCCAAGCCTAGATGTTCACAATTCATTAAAGAAAATTATATTATTAGAATACGACCAAAGATGTTTAAACAAATATCTTCAATTATAGTTCACGAGAACTCCAGGGGAACTTCTTGATCATGCAGGGTTACTTATCAAAACAACATGAAGGGTTTCAGTTATATATTGAACTTTTGTTGTCATTATCTCAGCTCTGAGTTAATGATTTTCAATACACCAATGACCAGACACAGTATAATTTTTTCTGACCTGAATTTATCTCAGTTGAGGTTGGAAACTTTACAAATTATCCTTATCTAAATACCACTCTTCTTATGAGCAACAGCCAAAAAGGGTGCACGCAAGAATGGACCCCCTACAGCAGAATTAGTACGAAGTAATATGAAAATAATTAGCTAATGAATTTTAACAAGTTGCTTAGTCTTAAAGTGTCACTCAATATCCCTCTACAACAATTATTCCTGCTGAATCTCATGTTGAGAGCATATGTCTTGCTTCAATTGTGCTAAGGGAATCTTTAAAAAAATAAATATACATGAATGTATGTATGTATTTTTTTTCCCTATATTTATTGCACTCCCTAGCTCAATGTTCGGAGAAGACGATGGCACCTCACTCCAATACTCTTGCCTGGAAAGTCCCATGGACGGAGGAGTGTGGTAGGCTGGAGTCCACGGGGTCATGANATCCTTCTTAGAATTATGTTTGATGGCCTACAACCAGCTCCAGAGGAGTTTAGTCCAAGCATGAAAGTGAAAGCTGCTCAGTAGTGTCTGACTCTTTGCGACCCCAAGGACTTTACAGTCCATGGTATTCTCCAGGCCAGAATACGGGAGTGGATAGCTGTTCCCTTCTCAAGGAGGTCTTTCCAACGCAGGGATCGAAGCCCAGTCTCCTGTATTGCAGGTGGGTTCTTTATCAGATGAACCACCAGGGAAGCCCAAGCCTAGATGTTCACAATTCATTAAAGAAAATTATATTATTAGAATACGACCAAAGATGTTTAAACAAATATCTTCAATTATAGTTCACGAGAACTCCAGGGGAACTTCTTGATCATGCAGGGTAACTTATCAAAACAACATGAAGGGTTTCAGTTATATATTGAACTTTTGTTGTCATTATCTCAGCTCTGAGTTAATGATTTTCAATACACCAATGACCAGACACAGTATAATTTTTTCTGACCTGAATTTATCTCAGTTGAGGTTGGAAACTTTACAAATTATTCTTAACTAAATACCACTCTTCTTATGAGCAACAGCCAAAAAGGGTGCACGCAAGAATGGACCCCCTACAGCAGAATTAATATGAAGTAATATGAAAATAATTAGCTAATGAATTTTGACAAGTTGCTTAGTCTTAAAGTGTCACTCAATATCCCTCTACAACAATTATTCCTGCTGAATCTCACGCTGAGAGCATATGTCTTGCTTCAATTGTACTAAGGGAATCTTTAAAAAAAAATATATATACATGAATGTATGTATTTTTTTCCCTATATTTATTGCACTCCCTAGCTCATTGTTCGGAGAAGACGATGGCACCTCACTCCAATACTCTTGCCTGGAAAATCCCATGGACGGAGGAGTGTGGTAGGCTGGAGTCCACGGGGTCATGAAGAGTCAGATGCGACTATGCGACTTTACTTTCATTTTTCACTTTCATGCATTGGAGAAGGACATGGCAACCCACTCCAGTGCTCTTACTTGGAGAATCCCAGGGACGGGGGAGCCTGGTGGGCTGCTGTCTATGGGGTCGCACAGAGTTGGACACTACTGAAGTGACTTAGCAGCAGCAGCAGCTTATTGTTACTAGATGGTTAAGAAGCTTAGTCTTTGCTATACCTCACAAGGCTGAGCTGAGATATGTTTCACTAATTCTAGTCAAAGCCACATATCCCAGAACACATGGGTTTCAGTAGTGAAGCAGTGTAGTACCATGGTTATGAACACAGGTTGTAGAGACATAAGACCTGTGGGTACTCATACAGTTATATCACTTATGGATTCTGGGGAGTGGGTGTATTAGTCTTTTAGTGTCCATTTCATCTACAAAAAGCAAACAATACCATTGCCATATCTTAGGATTGTGGTGAGGGTTAAAAAAAAAATCACAAATATGAGGCAGGGTGCCTGCCACATAATAAGGCCTGAATGTTAAACTTTTGTCATCATTACTGTTTGTGTCATGGCTATTTTACATTTGTTTTCTCTGAGACAAAGGAGACGGTATCATTACTGTTCATTAAACCCTTTGAGCATGGAGTAGTTTAACTTGGTGATTAGGGGATGATAGGAACTATGAATTCACATATGTTGCGGTCAAATTTGGGCTTCCCTTGTGGTTCAGCTGGTGAAGAATCCACTTGCAATATGGGAGACTTGGGTTTGATCCCTGGGGTTGGGAAGATCCCCTGGAGAAAGGAAAGGCTACCCACTCCAGTATTCCAGCCTGGAGAATTCCATGGACTGCACAGCCCATGGGGTCACAAAGAACTGGACATGACTGAGTGACTTTCACTTTCACATTTATGTTCACGTGGTCAAATTTAATCTAAAAAGGAATACGTGTTTTTGGTTTTTCCCCTGACAACGTGAACATTTGGTTAAATATTCAATAAACCAATTCAATTGGTTTATCAATTGGTTTGGGTAATGATAAACTGCTACAAAAGATAATATAAAAATAAGGACAATGATAATGTTGGTGATATTTGTTGAATATTTAACACTTTGCTAAACTCTCTGTTAAGGATTTTATAAATCCATTTTTATCCTTACAACAAATCAATACAGTAATTGCTCTAGTTATCATTGTTTAACAAATGAGGCAACTAAGTCTCAGTTTAAATACGTTTTGCCCCCATATTCTCTGCCTCAAATTTGTAGTAATTTCAAAGAAAGTATAACCTTCAAATTAAAACTAAGGACTTTAATTTCGATATACCATTTTGTAGGGTACTTAACATTGGTCTAAAATTAAACAGTTGATACTTTAAAACATTCTTTATCATGTGGCATAGAGTCTGAATATGTCTAACTCTTCTTAGACACCAGAGTTCTGAATTTCTTCTGTTATAAATTTACATTGCTTAACTTCTGTGTGGATGAAAAACTATCAAAAAACTGAAAGAAGGAAAGCAGTACCAAGTTTCATTTTAATTGTCCATGTAATGAAAAAAGCCAAGAACTTCTGAGAAATCCTTTTAATTCTTTGGAAAAGCAAAGGGTGCTGTGTTTTAGAAGAAAAAATAAAGTGATCCTGAGAGAAGAAAAAAGAAAAACCACAGGCTGTTAAGTGCTGACCTTTTAAAAATTCTAAAGAATAGGGGAAAATAACTCTACCACAAAATCAAATTGTTCAGTTATAAAACTGAAAATACCAGAAGGGATGCAAACTGTTTTTTTTTTTCCTTTTGAAATCTGTTTCTACTTTGTTAGAATGAAATCTATTACTGTTTAAACTATTCTAAGGATGTTACAGAAAAACCTGACTGAACTTTTTGGCCAACCCAATACAATGTGTTAAGTACCATAATGGAGGTCAACAGCAATAAAAACAGGAGACAAGCATTTCTGTTTGGGGAGAAACCATCACAGAGGAGCTAATGTTTTAGATGGCTCTTAAGTAATGGTTCCATACAGCCCTGTTGAAATCAATTTTTGCATTTCCTGTCTCACTAGCTCTCCTTTTCTTCTCAAGTGTCCCAGTTTGGGCGATTAATTCTATGATCATCCCAATCTCAAAAGGTACAGAGGACTTGGGTTCCTGAGTGAAGAAAGAAAGGCAGCATCAAGTACCAGAACATGGGGAGTTCATTTACATGAAGTAGTACAGGGCCATCTTTGTATTGAGTGCCAACTGTGAGGAGTAAGAAGTGGGACGTGGGATAAAAGACATAAGCAAGAGCAGATTTTGGATATATTTTCTGAAAAGGTCACAGAATAATCTTTTGGGGGAGTAAAAAAAAAATCCTTCTCTAAAAAGGATCTTTGGGTTTTTTTCTGAACTACATATAATTCTAAGGAACAACGAAAAGCCCTACGAATAGATGAAATGTATTCCTTTGAACAGATTAGCTGATAAGTTGGAATAGTAACTTCTATTTACTGTGAGTAGCTGTAAAGTATTCACTTGCAGATGGTAGCTGATAAGCTGAAAAAGTGATTCATTTCCTTTATGTTTCTATATTTTATTTTTAAATTTTGCATAATGTAAGTACTCTATAGTCATAGTTAAACAGGGATGAGTTCAAATGATTTCCTCAAGGTCACATATAAACTGAAAGAAATGAAACTCAAGAATTCTAATCAGTAGTTACTCTTTAATCATTCTTGATCCATTCTTTTTTTAAATCTAGGTTGAGCTCACACTGATTTTTTTTTCATTTTTAGAAAATAGCTATTATTGTTTCTATTTGATATACAGAAAAATCCAATGAATAGCTCTTCAATTTCTCCTCAGTGGCCTGACATAAAGCCATTCATGTAAAATGCATTTATTGCATATGAATTTTTTGAGCTGCTTAGGCATGAAAAGAGGTTAAGAGATAAGAAGTTATTCATGTGGAAGTAATTGTGAATGCAACCGTGATGAGTGACTTTCTTTAGAATAATTTTCAGTTAAGATCTATCCTTAAAATGGTCATTAGTTCACAAGCAAACATGACAGAAAACTGAAGAAGCCATCACCTAATGGTTTTCCTCATTTAGACTCTACGACTTACAAATGAGCAAGTGCCTCTTAAACTCTGCTACCTTATTCTTAAAGTCAGTCAATCAACGCCAAGTGCATTTGAGTTCCTCTTCACTAACAATATCTCCACAGGCAAGTGAACAATCACTTGTCTTTCCTTTCCAGGAAACTCAATAACAGGAAGCTTTCATTTGTTTTAAATTGGAAGAAACAGACAACTAGAAATGAATCATGGCTATTCAGATTTGCATTATCTCAAACTGAATTCATAGGAAAACATCACACTATTTAAGAAGAGACAGGTGTTCTCTTTTTTAGATTAATCGGTTTAAAAACTAACCAATTTGTTCTTTTTAGAAAGTATCACAAGCAGAAATTTCTTTCTTGTTTTGAAGTTAGTAATGGACATCACAAAAGTATAAACTTCTACAGTGGAAAAATACTAAAGACTGTATGCTGTAATAATTCATCCGCTTACATCTTTACTTTTCTGAGGATAAAATTACTCCCAGCCAATGTTCAGGTGACAGGGAATCCACCCCCACTCTCCAATGGTAAACAAACTTATAAGTAGGAAAAATGCCTATTTTGTATGGATATTGTCGACTGGAGTATATCACATGTTTAAGACTCTTTTAGCTACAAAAATAAATATGATCTACTTGGTTCTCTAAAGGCAATATAAACTGATCAATTATGACTGTCTGCAAAATGGGTTATGACATCATGGAGATGGCACTTAGCATCCTTTCTCATAAAACATATCTCCCATGAAACGACAACCCACTCCTGTATTCTTGATTGGCAAAATCCCGTGGATAGAGGGGTCTGGCAGGCTATAGCCTACATGGTGGCAAAGGGTTGGACATGACTAAGAGACTGAGCATGAGCACAAAGAATATGCGGATCATTATCAGGGAATTATTCTAGCTTTTCCATCTCTTTAATGTATTTAAAATCCATTAAAATAAGCTTACCTTAATATTCTTATTTAGAAGCTAAAAATATAAGATGTGTTCTAATTTACAGAATAAATTTAGATGAAATTATGACAACACATTGTTTATGATGAAGACTATATATTGAGGTTATATTTCTCATGATATGGTTCATAAGGTTAACCATAAAAGCAATAGGAAGTCAAGAAAACAAACTGTAATATTTAAATAATTGTTTTGAATTTTAGAATTATCTGGTAGCTGTGTGGAGGATGGACTGACAATGGGAATGAGGGTGAAGGGGAGTCTGTTGAGATTAGAAGTTGAAATATGAATCAGTTGTTACAAGATGATAGGAAAGTGATGTTGGGAGCCTCAACCAATCTCCCACATTTCAGTCTCTAAATATGTCAGGAAGACACGCTTCCATCAAAAACAGTGATTCACCCAGCAATAATTCTCAACAGGTGAAACTCTGGAGGATGAGGTGGTTTTGGAATCTTCATGTGTTCAGGCAACTGTAATACATAATTTGTAACACCCTTACTCCCAGCTGAATAGAGGATCAATGAACTAAAGTAAAACAGTGATAGCGGGGTAAAAGTGGGGATGCCAAGGTTATGTAATTTTTAAAAATATAAATAAATCTAGTATCCCAGAATTTAAGAGAATGGATGCAAGTGAGGTAATTCACTATAACAATACTGTTCTAGCTTCAGTTTTTTATTATTTTCAATAATCTGACAAATGCATTCAATGTAATCCAAGTAATTTATGATTACACAAATAAATGCACAGCCATCTACTGTCATCAGTTCAGTTCAGTTCAGTTGCTCAGTTGTGTCCAACTCTTTGCTACCCCATGAATTGCAGCACGCCAGGCCTCCCTGCCCATCACCAACTCCCGGAGTTCACTCAGACTCATGTCCATCGAGTCAGTGATGCCATCCAGCCTCATCCTCTGTCGTCCCCTTCTCCTCCTGCCCCCAATCCCTCCCACCATCAGAGTCTTTTCCAATGAGTCAACTCTTTGCATGAGGTGGCCAAAGTATTGGAGTTTCAGCTTCAGCATCTTTCCTTCCAAAGAAATCCGAGGGCTGATCTCCTTCAGAAGGGACTGGTTGGATCTCCTTGCAGTCCAAGGGACTCTCAAGAGTCTTCTCCAACACCACAGTTCAAACACATCAATTCTTTGACGCTCAGACTTCTTCAAAGTCCAACTCTCACATCCATACATGACCACAGGAAAAACCATAGCCTTGAATAGACGGACCTTGGTCGGCAAAGTGATGTCTCTGCTTTTGAATATACTATCTATGTTGGTCATAACTTTTCTTCCAAGGAGTAAGCGTGTTTTAATTACATGGCTGAAATCCCCATCTGCAGTGATTTTGGAGCCCAGAAAAATAAAGTCTGACACTGTTTCCACTGTTTCCCATTTATTTCCCATGAAGCGAAGGGGCAGGAGGCTATGATCTTCGTTTTCTCAATGTTGAGCTTTAAGCCAACTTTTTCACTCTCCTCTTTCACTTTCATCAAGAGGCTTTTTAGTTCCTCTTCACTTTCTGCCATAAGGGTGGTGTCATCTGCATTTCTGAGGTTATCGATATTTCTCCCAGCAATCTTGATTCCAGCTTGCGTTTCTTCCAGTCCAGCGTTTCTCATGATGTAGTTTGCATAGAAGTTAAATAAGCAAGGTGACAATATACAGCCTTGACGTACTCCTTTTCCTATTTGGAACCAGTCAGTTGTTCCATGTCCAGTTCTAACTGTTGCTTCCTGACCTGCATATAGTTTTCTCAAGAGGCAGGTGAGGTGGTCTGGTATTCCCATTTCTTTCAGAATTTTCCACAGTTTATTGTGATCCACACAGTCAAAGGCTTTAGCATAATCAATAAAGCAAAAATAGATGTTTTTCTGGAACTCTTTTGCTTTTTCCATGATCCAGCGGATGATGGCAATTTGATCTCTGGTTCCTCTGCCTTTTCTAAAACCAGCTTGAACATCAGGAATGTCACAGTTCACGTATTGCTGAAGGCTGGCTTGGAGAATTTTGAGCATTACTTTACTAGCGTGTGAGATGAGTACAATTGTGCAGTAGTTTGAGCATTCTTTGGCATTGCCTTTCTTAGGGATTGGAATGAAAACTGACCTTTTCCAGTCCTGTGGCCACTGCTGAGTTTTCCAAATTTGCTGGCATATTGAGTGCAGCACTTTCACAGCATCATCTTTCAGGATTTGAAACAGCTCAACTGGAATTCCATCACCTCCACTAGCTTTGTTCGTAGTGATACTTTCTAAGGCCCACTTGACTTCACATTCCAGGATGGCTGGCTCCAGATTAGTGATCACAGCATCATGATTATATTGGTCGTGGAGATCTTATTTGTACAGTTCTTCTGTGTATTCTTGCCATCCCTTCTTAATATCTTCTCCTTCTGTTAGGTCCACGCCATTTCTGTCCTTTATAGAGCCCATCTTTGCATGCAATGTTCCCTTGGTGTCTCTAATTTTCTTGAAGAGATCTCTAGTCTTTCCCATTCTTTTCTTTTCCTCTATTTCTTTGCATTGATTGCTGAAGAAGGCCTTCTTATCTCTTCTTGCTATTCTTTGGCACTCTGCATTCAGATGTTTATATCTTTCCTTTTATCCTTGGCTTTTCACCTCTCTTCTTTTCACAGCTATTTGTAAGGCTTCCCCAGACAGCCATTTTACTTTTTTGCATTTCTTTTCCATGGGGATGGTCTCTATCCCTGTCTCCTGTACAATGTCACAATCCTCATTCCATAGTTCATCAGGCACTCTATCTATCAGATCTAGGCCCTTAAATCTATTTCTCACTTCCACTGTATAATCATAAGGGATTTGATTTACAGCATACCTGAATAGTCTAGCGATTTTCCCTACTTTCTTTCTTTTTTTTTTTTTCCTACTTTCTTCAATTTAAGTCTGAATTTGGTAATAAGGAGTTCGTGANCTGAGCCACAGTCAGCTCCTGGTCTTGTTTTTGTTGACTGTATAGAGCTTCTCCATCTTTGGCTGCAAAGAATAGAATCAATCTGATTTTGGTGTTGACCATCTGGTGATGTCCATGTGTAGAGTCTTCTCTTGTGTTGTTGGAAGAGGGTGTTTGCTATGACCAGTACAGTTTCTTGGCAAAACTCTATTAGTCTTTGCCCTGCTTCCTTCCTCATTCCAAGGCCAAATTTGCCTGTTACTCCAGGTGTTTCTTGACTTCCTACTTTTGCATTCCAGTCCCCTATAATGAAAAGGGCATCTTTTTTGGGTATTGATTCTAAAAGGTCTTGTAAGTCTTCATAAAACCATTCCACTTCAGCTTCTTCAACGTTACTGGTTGGGGCATAGACTTGGATAACTGATATTGAATGGTTTGCCTTGGAGACAAACAGAGATCATTCTGTCATTTTTGAGACTGCATCCAAGTACTGCATTTCGGACTCTTTTGCTGACCATGATGGCTACTCCATTTCTTCTGAGGGATTCCTGCCCGCAGTAGTAGATATAATGGTCATCTGAGTTAAATTCACCCATTCCAGTCCATTTGAGTTCGCTGATTCCTAGAATGTCAATGTTCACTCTTGCCATCTCTTGTTTGACCCCTTCCAATTTACCTTGATTCATGGACCTGACATTCCAGGTTCCTATGCAATATTGCTCTTTATAGCATTGGACCTAACTTCTATCACCAGTGACATCTACAGCTGGGTATTTTTTTTGCTCCTGCTCCATCCCTTCATTCTTTCTGGAGTTATTTCTCCACTGATCTCCAGTAGCATATTGGGCACCTACTGACTTGGGGAATTCCTCTTTTCGTATCCTATTATTTTGCCTTTTCATACTGTTCATGGGGTTCTCAAGGCAAGAATACTGAAGTAGTTTGCCATTCCCTTCTCCAGTGGACCACATTCTGTCAGACCTCTCCACCATGACCTGCCCATCTTGGGTTGCCCTGTGGGCATGGCTTGGTTTCATTGAGTTAGACAAGGCTGTGGTCCTAGTGTGATTAGATTGACTAGTTTTCTGTGAGTACGGTTTCAGTGTGTCTGCCCTCTGATGCCCTCTTGCAACACCTACCATCTTACACTGTCAAAGTTTAATTTAGAACTATAAATGTTTGTAATGAAGATATATGTTTTTAGTTATAGGCACTTAATTTCCCATAGTATCACAGTAAAAATAACCTACTTACTTTCAAACCAGGAATTTATATAAGGAATATATGTAAATCAGGTTAAAAGCCACAAACATAATGATAATCTAGAACAGTCAATTCAAGTTGAGCTAGCTTGGCTACAGGAAAAAAAAGGGTGGTTAAATATATATAATGTACAGAAGAATTTACAGAAAGAATCTCTTCAAAAATATTAAAATGTGTCTTAAATGTTCTAGCTACTTAAACATTCTCATTTAGATAGAGAATTCAGCTATTCAAAATGACTAATTTTCTGAGAGATTCACATAGGAAAACTTTCATTCCAGTTTTAATAATGAGTGTCGATAAAAGGGCATGCTTCATTTATGCATTTACACTTTATACTGCACATTCCAGTTTTGATTATGCAACACTTTTTCAGTGTCATTTTGGAATCTTTACCACTGGAGTTATGGAATGTATATTCTACTATATGAATATATCTTAGCAAGAATGGAAATAATTTAAAATTAATTACACCTTGCTGGTAATGAAGATATTTCATCCCTTAGAGAATTCTCTGAAAGTGGACTTTCAGTCATTTTCATTATGAAGTACCAATTAAATACATAAAGTTCAAACCTGTCAATTAAAGGAAAGCTTAGCATACTACTTAGTTATATTATCTCATGCATAATTAGAAAATCTAAAACAGTAATACATTTTAAATTCTGAATAAAAAATAATGTTTAAAATGTGTAAGATTCCTGAAATATCTGCCCACATATATGATAAGCCTTAGAAAAAGTGATGTGGAATGTAAGATTTTCCTTTAGCAAGTGACAAAACAATTACTTAGCACATTTGACAATTAATTGATATGTGTTTGTGTCATATTAAGTCCTCAAAGGACATTTAAAATTTTCTTCTTTTGTTAATAAACGCTAA
>SJYQ01001152.1:73103-85812 GCA_006410935.1 Redunca redunca | reverse complement strand
TCCCAAAGAAAGGCAATGCCAAAGAATACTCAAACTACCACACAATTGCACTCATCTCACATGGTAGCAAAGTAATGCTCAAAATTCTCTAAGACAGGCTTCAGCAATACGTGAACCATGAACTTCCAGATGTTCAAGCTGGATTTAGAAAAGGCAGAGGAACCAGAGATCAAATTGCCAACATCCGCTGGATCATGGAAAAAGCAAGAGAGTTCCAGAAAAATATCTATTTCTGCTTTATTGACTATGCCAAAGCCTTTGACTGTGTGGATCACAATAAAATGTGGAAAATTCTTCAAGAGATGGGAATACCAAACCACCTGACTTGCCTCTTGAGAAATCTGTATGCAGGTCAGGAAGCAACAGTTAGAACTGGACATGGAACAATAGACTGGTTCCAAATAGGAAAAGGAGTACGTCAAGGCTGTATATTGTCACCCTGCTTATTTGACTTACATTCAAAGGACAGCATGGAATCACTGGGCTGGATGAAGCACAAGCTGGAATCAAGTTTGCTGGGAGAAATATCAATAACCTCAGATATGCAGATGACATCACATTTATGGCAGAAAATAAATAAGAACTAAGAGCCTCTTGATGAAAGTAAAAGAGGAGAGTGAAAAGTTGGCTTAAAGCTCAACATTCAGAAAACTAAGATCATGGCATCTGGTTCCATCACTTCATAGCAAATAGATGGGGAAACAGTGGCTGGCTTTATTTCTGGGAGCTCCAAAATCACTGCAGATGGTGACTGCAGCCATGAAATTAAAAGACACTTACTCCTTGGAAGGAAAGTTATGACCAACCTAGACGGCATATTAAAAAGCAGAGACATTACTTTGCCAACAAAAGTACAGATAGTCAAGGCTATGTTTTATCCAGTAGTAATGTATGGATGTGAGAGTTGGACTATAAAGAAAGCTGAGCACTGAAGAACTGATGCTTTTGAACTGTCTTATTGGAGAAGACTCTTGAGAACCCCTTGGACTGCAAGGAGATCCAACCAGTCCATCCTAAAGGAGATCAATTCTGACTGTTCATTAGAAGGACTGATGTTGAAGCTGAAACTCCATTACTTTGATGCTTAGCGCTAACTCATTGGAAAAGACCCTGATGCTAGGAAAGATTGAAGGTAGGAGGAGAAGGGGACGACAGAGGATGAGATGGTTGGATAGCATCACTGACACAATGGACATGAGTTTGAGTAAACTCTGGGAGTTGGTGATGGACAGGGAGGCCTGGTATGCTGCAGTCCATTGGGTCACAAAGAGTCAGACATGACTGAGTGACTGAACTGAACTGAACTGAACTGGACCAAGAACTTATTTAGGGTAAAAATATATTATTAGTTTATAAGCTCACATGTGAGCAAGAACTGCCATTTTTAAAAATCCATTGTATATACTATTTGATATAATACCCTTTTGGATAGGTTATTGGTTAAAAAATAAAAAAATATATAAAACTATGAGAAATAAAATACTTTGTTGGGCAAGAGCAACTAAGGAATGAGTTTCTCACCAAATATCTTATATCTCCCCTTCTCCCAGAGTCATTCATGCCTTTTTCCTTTTTGAGTATTATATCATCATTTTTATGAATGTTCTTCCTATTCTTTCTCCCGCTAGTTTATTCAGTTATCGCTTGCATCCCTAACTGGCCTGCGCTCATTTGGGGAAAAATGTTTATTTTTTCTGTAATGTTAAATTCACACACAGTGCCCACCAAGTATCTTCACTGAAAACAGTGAAGTAATTAATAAATGTTTAAACTGTATGAAGATGAGTAAGTGAACTTAATTACGAATAAGAGAACTTACAGAATGCCAAAAATTGACTGCTTACTAATCACAACCCTAACCTTACATGTGCCTAATAGGGGAAAATTGGCCTTTTTGAAAACAGTGAAATCAACATTACATAGCTTTCTAGTAGCATAAATGTAGATATGTATCAGTGGAGACACAGCACTAACATTCTATAGATGAAGCTGTGATACTGCAGCTAGAATACATACAACTATCTAAGGTATACAGCCTTCAAGTAGATGTGCTAACACTTATTTTTCTGGATTACTTTTGGATAACCTAAAAATACTGTAGGCTTAGAATACCAAGAGGGGGAAAAAAAAAACAATTCCCTTTTAAGGAAATAATTTTTAAAAACACCATTTCAAAAGCTCCTCTTTCTTTATAACCATGGTTTTACTTTGAAAATGTTACATTATATTAATGTTAGCAAGAGAGGTTTCAGTAAATCCATGAAGAATATTCCAAGGAAGAATTCGCCACAGTAGGACCTGTTACTATAATAAACCTTAGTAATAACACTGTACTGACGAGATTTTATTTAGTTACAGAAACACAGAGGCTAAGAAAATTATTTGAATATATTCAGATAATCTCTGACCAAAGCACTGCTGGAACAAGGACCCTACCACCTCTGGTTACCAGCTGTATTATCAGTTAGTAGGCAGTCATGCCCTAACATGGAATGTACTCAGTTACATTCCAAACCATTATTAGAATAAATTTTGTTTCCATATTTAGAGTTGACAATATTTCTGAGATTTATTTAGACCTTAAAAACACTGCCATCTAGTTTGGATGAAAGCTGTCAGGTTGCAGGGTTGTTGAAGCTAATTTTGCCAATTCTGCATCATTTTGGATATCACCAAAATTTAGGAAGGAGGAAAGGACTTCAAAATTACAACTGACTAATTTTTTAAATTTTAAGTTATATTTTATAACATAATGTGATCTGTCTTCACCGTATGGTTTCTAAATACTTGCTCATGCTCACTGTAGGAAGAATGAAGTATGAAGATCTTCTCATCCACAGACTTCAGGTCTTTGAAGACACCTCTGATTTCTCTCCTAAACCATTCTATTTATTTATCAATAATCTCTTTCTCTCCCCCTCCTTTTCTAGCCATTTCTGCCAAGTATTTTGCACATAATAAATACTCATGAAATGTTGAATAAATAAAATCTGATATTTTGAGTGTGCTCATAACCCATCCAACTAAAAAAATCTTGAGAGGCTTTATGTACAACTTCCTGGCATTATCTCTTTTCAAAATAGCTCATATCACCAAGCTTATAACTTCTCTTGGCTTTAATAACATTGGCACTTCCCACTCGGATGATACACACACACACACACACACACACACACACATCTATGATATTTATAAACAAGAAAAAAATACCTTTTTTCCTCATTAAAAGTAACCTCTTCAGGTCTGTGAGAACTGAATCTATATTTAATCACCAGTGGGCTTGGGCCAGATATGGAGTTACTGGTGATGGTGACATGACACAAGAATAAAGTAATGTCACCTGCCACAATCACAATGAATTCCTGAATGAGTCATAGCATCCACTAAATTACAAATATCAAGAAATGTAAGTTTAACCTCTGTTTAGCCTTCAGGCAAATATTGATGCTGCATTAAAATACACCAATATAAGCATTTTCATATCACTGTATCAAATACTACATGACACTCTAATGCATAGCCAGCAGAAGTGAATTTCTGATAACACCAGATCTAGTAAATGGAGACTAAGAATACTTTTCTTATCAGAATCCAGAGTTCTTAAGTGGACTTATGACACACAAAGTCACTTATAATTAGAGGAAAATATCAGCAGTGACTGTGGGATTCTTTCCAATTATGGATTTCCTGGTGCTTGAATTAAGACTTCTTTGGCTCTAAAATGAAGCAGACTAACACACTCAGACTATGTCTATCAATATTTCTGGACTGGAAAGCTCATGCAATTCCAGAATTCTTGGTAAGCCGTCTGCTTCTTTTACTGGCAGTCACCGTCTTCTATCAGAGTGAATTTATTATTTAAAGATGATTGCTTACTTTAGTTTACTGTTAGGGGAAAAAAAAAAAAAAACAGGGAAACTGTGGTACATGGGTGAGTATGTTTATCTGCATTATTCTTTGGAAACTTAAAGCCAAAGGATTCTAATATGATTTTTTTAACCTGACCATGTTTCCCATTTGTCTAAAGCTTGTGTTTATCTGTGGATGACTACTATAATATTTTCAGTATTACTTACTAAAAGTCATCTCTTGAAATTCTGCTCAACATTACTAATTAACTTCTTCATTATCATAAGCATGCTGCTAAGCCATACTGCTGTCATAAAATTTTTAAATGAATAAACAAAATCATGTAATATAAACAATGATACAGCTGCTCATTGTTTATACAGTTCAGCATACAATGGCCAAGTGCTACAGACTGAATCAGTGAATATTATTCCTTCTCATTAATGGAAAAAGAAATGAATCTAGTAAAACCTTAGAATATCAAAATAGCAAGGAGCTCATATATTTAGGATGCAGCCAGTGTTACATCCTCTGCTTATAGTACCCATCGATACTCTGCAAAATGATAACTGTGTCCTCCTCATCCCATTTCAAGCAGTATAATCAGTCCACTTTAACACTTAAATGAATTGCTTTGAAATTTAAAAGGATCAATTCCATCACATATTCATTCTAATTAATTTAAGATCTTGAGTACAGAGCTGGGCATAAGAATTCAATAACTATTTGTTAACAGATTGAATTATATAAAATTTTAGCCTTGTTATATAAAATAATTAAAGAAATTTAAAAAGCCTCTAAATTATCTCAAAGAGGATATACTTAGAATCTAAAATAGGTAATCATGATGGCTATTAGTGAAACATGATTTTTATATTTTCCACTCTTTGATTTTCCTTTTTCCTACAGTTTAGAAATGCAAAAAATCCCAAAGGCTTGTGTGAGGCTTCATATTATTTTAATACTTTACTATTTCATATTCTTTTAAACAGGAAAAATAGCAGAATTACCTTTCATCCTAATAAGAATAGAGTACATTCAAAACAAATAAATCAAACTTTAGTGCAAGAAGAATGAATGACTGCATTTTCAGCTCTAAATTGGTGGAAGAGACCATTTAAAGAATTAGAGGAAACTGAACAAAAATATCTTTAGAATAAACAACTACTACTCAGCCTAGTTACTAAGCCAAACATTTCTAGGGATAACTCTAATAATAGATATATTTTTAAAAATGAAGGGAGGATTTAACATAAAGAAAAGTTTTTCTTAAAAATAGTTACTTTGTTTAGTGACACAGCACTTCTAAGCACAGTTTTAATTTAAACATTAAAATGATATAAAATTTCGAGTGCCTTTTAAGTGAGTTAGCATATTTATTCAACAGGTTCATATCTGAAAATGTGCTTTTAAATTTTACATCCTTATTGAGTCAAAGCCACCAGATGTTTCTGTCTTAAAAAAGAAAAAATGGAGAGCAGCAGGGGGCTGGACAAAAGAAAGTTTACACATCAGTTTGATTCAGCATGGGCACATTTTCTGATTCCACTCAGATCTCAGCTGGCAAAGCTGAGTGCCATTCATGCCTGCCTTGAATAGCCAGAAGAAATAGTCATAAAGGGTGATCAGACTCAGAGAGCAAAACAGCATTTCAAAACATCTCATCATCTGTCCATGTTTATGACAGTTAGTGGGAATGGACAGAAGAAGGACTATTGTATATTCCTGACTATATGTTAATATACTTGGAAAATTATGAACATTAATGAAAAATTCAGAATTCTAGCTACCCTTACTTTTGAGTATAAAATATAACTTAGCCTTAAATTAAAATATGGAAGTTTGAGGTATTGCTCATAGGATTATACTATACATTCTTTCAACTATAGGGAAAGTCCTTACTTGTCTTCTTGCCCATTTTCTTACCTTTGGTGTTTGTTTCCAAACACATGATTATACCATGAGTGTTCCTAAGGCACTGCATGATTACGAAGCGTCTCATTGCTCTTCTCACTGTGTTAATTTATTCCAGCTACCCAAGGTGAAGATGAATGGCACCTTGCTTTGCCAGGACAAGCCTGTGAGGGGATGTTTCCATCCTGTTTTACACTACTGTTCTTTTCTGTCAACCACACAGGTAGTAATTCAATGAGGACACAAAACAGAGTCATTTAATCAAAAAAAAAAGTGATGCATTTCACTGCCAGAACAGCCTTAGCTCAGAGAGAAGGTAGATAGTATATATCACTCCACAGATTCTTAATGCATTAAAATAACATTCCTGCTAAGATACAAAGTTTATTTATACCTTAGGGAATCTAAAGTAGTGATATATTTTTTCAAACCCAAAATCTAAAAGTAATCTTTTTTATTATAAAAAAAGTAATCTTTTTATTATACTTTGTAGTATATACTATCCTAGCTTATATAATTGAGGGATTATGGCCTATATAGCAATTCTCATATTTAGCAGCCTATCAAAAATAGATTACTGAGTTCACCCCTAGAGTTTCTGATTTAATTTTGGGTGAAACCTGAGAACTTGCATTTTAAAAAATTTCTGTTGGACTATGCTTTAGATCCATTATGCTATATAACTGAACAATCTCTTGCCTATAACCTACTTGCAAATACTGAAGTTTTATTATACAAAGAAATATAAAAAGAGGCTTTAATTCATCAGAGTATTTAAACTCACTGATCACGACAACAAAATTATTTGTCTCCCAAAATAATTACATAAAACTGTAGTAAAACATTCTAATAGTTCATCAACAGTTTTTAATATAATTACACAAAGATAACAACCATTAGCGCTTCTCAGTCATCTAAAGTATTTCTTAGATATCTTACTTTAATGGAACTGTGGTGTTGGAGAAGACTCTTGAGAGTCCCTTGGACTGCAAGGAGATCCAAATGAGTCCTGAATGTTCATAGAAGGACTGATGCTGAAGCTGAAACTCCAATACTTTGGCCACCTGATGTGAAGAACTGACTCATTTGAAAGGACCCTGATGTTGGGAAAGATTGAAGGTGCGAGGAAAAGGGGATGACAGAGGATGAGATGGTTGGATGGCATCACCGATTCAATGGGCATGAGTTTGAGTAAACTCCGGGAGTTGGTGATGGACAGAGAGGCCTGGTAAGCTGCAGTCCATGGGGTCACAAAGAGTTGGACATGACCAAGCAACTGAACTGAACTGAACAGTCAATATTCAATAAACGTACTTATTTTCTACTTCTTAGAAAATACAAGCATGCTGTTCTTGTTTACTTGCTAAATTGTATCCAACTCTTTTGTGACCCATTGTACTATAGCCTGCCACTCTCTTCTGTCCATGGAAATTCCCAAGGAAGAATACTGGAGTGAGTTGCCACTTCCTTCTCCAGGGGATCTTCCCAACCCAGGGATTGAACCTGCATCTCCTGCATTGGCAGGCAGATTCTTTACCACTGAGTCATCTAGTGGGGCCACCAAAAGGGGACAGTTGTATACATAAGCAAATAATACTGAATGTCAGAGATGAGCAAATTAACCTGCCTTACTGTCAAAGCTAAAAGTAAAATATTTAAATTGCATCTCTGATTAGGAAGGTTTTATTCAACTTCAATGCTGGTACATTTAAATACATGGTTCTCTTTTTATATTTTTTCCTTTTCAATTTTAATCTTTATAAACAACTAGTGAAAACTGATTGTTTAAAAAGTTTAAAAGTCAAAATCGACAGAAAGTACCACTAAACCAAATAATGTCTCAGTAATCAAGGGGTAGAGGTAAAGTTTCTACTAACTAAGTCGCTTCAGTTGTGTCCGAATCTGTACGACCCCATAGATGGCAGCCCACCAGGCTCCCCAATCCCTAGGATCCTCCAGGCAAGAATACTGGAGTGTGTTGCCATTTCCTTTTCCAATGCATGAAAGTGAAAAGTGAAAGTGAAGTCGCTCAGTCATGTCCGATTCCTAGAGACCCCATGGTCTGCAGCCCACCAGGCTCCTCTGCCCATGGGATTTGCCAGGCAACAGTACTAGAGTGGGTTGCCATTGCCTTAAGAACTACAAATTTTCTTCTATAGCAAAGAAAAAATAAAGCTAGAAATAGAGTAAGGCTTCCCTCTTTCAGTTTCATTCTCTCAAGAATATTTTGGCACTTTCTTGTGTGTCCTAGTCATAAGTGGGTGAGAATCAGTTACTTGGGCAATTGTCCTGAACACAACTAGAAGGCCTTTTAATATCTTATCATAGAATTCTAAAGATTATTATACTCTAGTAATATGGAATATTAATTTTAAGAAATGTGTTTCATATATTTTGAAGACCACACATATTCAATAAAGAAAGCTGGAGAATCCCAGATAAGCTCAAATCTGAACCAATAAGAAATTAAGTGGTTAAGACTTTGCGCTCCCAACACAGGGTAGATGGATTCTATCCCTGGTGGAGGAAGATCCTGCATGCCTCATGGCAAGGCAAAAATAAAAAGAATGAGCTATCATTAAAACTTTGGATTCTATGCTTATAACTGTACTAGATATAATGAGTAGGTTTATTCCACATAAAGCATTTTTAAAAGCTTTGTATAAAAATTTTCAAACACAAATGAAAGTAGAAAAATGTATAATGACCTAAATTCTAAATAATTTAAACCTGCTTTAAAAAGAATTAGCAATACATAATGAACATTTCTCATATCATTAAGTATTCTTATATCACAACACTTTTGTGGTTGTATCATTTAGGCACTTAATAAGTGTTCTAATACTTCCATATAAGTTTAATGGGAAAGTACAAATTAATATATGTTTGGGGGAAAAGTTCTCATGTAAATGATTTACACAGGAGTAACTATGGAACTCTTTTTTTTAATACAAAGGAATTGTATCACAGATATTATACTCAGTTTACATGAATTCATGTAGTGCTGTTATGTAATTAAATTACTGTAAAAGTATACTTTGTAAAGGTACCATTTATTATGCACAATATACATTACACTATAACATATAATGCTATCTCTGTACTCTAGGGATATATATTTTTTAAAACCTCATTATACTTTATAAACTACTATAGGAGATTCAAAAATAGGTTTGGTAATATTTAATTTTACTTTAATAGATGGTTTTAGAATCTAACCCAATATACTTTTCAACTCCACTAGATAATTATTTTTTAAATTCTTTATGTGATATTCTGTCCTGAAATACAATACTTTTATGGTACAAATCTCTTCTGACTAACTCAGCTTTTTCTATTGTAACTCAGAGAATTAAAACCTCAACCTTCATTCACATGTAAATCCTCTAGTTCCCTATTCGGTTTAGAAAATTTTATATTTTCCATGCTTTCAAACACTGGGCTCTTGAGCTTATGGCATGGCATTGCAAGTTCTTAACTTGAACATGATCAACCAACTCAGTCATCCTGTTCATTCCCTGAAGTATTTTGCCACTATCCTGACAGTTTAAAAATTATCATTATACTAAAAGCTGTTATAAGAATACAGAATATATGGCAGGTTAGAATGTACGGCAGATTAATCTATTCATACTCAGGGGAAAATTCAGTGAAGGTGATATAAAACAAATTTTAAGCAATTAAATCTTAAGAATTGCTTAATATGCACAGTGGCTGAAACACATGAGTTACTATAATAAGTCACACTCAATTAAAATTTCAGAGTAAAATTTCCTTTTGTGACAAGAGAGGGCTTCTTTTACTAACAGTGCAATGATTTCTGAGAGTTATAGGAGTTAAAGGCTGTTGGTGCTTGGGAAACTGTAATCCTGGCTTCTTTGAGTTATTATAGCCAGCATGAAACCAGATGGATGATATTACTGGAAAGGGTAAATCTCAAGATAAGATTTTTTCTTATTTATCATTTCATGGGTACCAGTACCTGATTTGGTATATTTCTTTCTAAGATAACTGATCACATAATGCTTCCTTCTACCTTCAACACTGACCTGGTGACTCAGATGGTAAATAATCTGCCTGCAAAGCAGGAGACCTGGGTTCGAGCCCTGGTTTGGGAAGATCCAAGGAGAGCGGAACTGTTATACCTACTCTAGTAGTCTTGCCTGGAGAATTTCATGGACAGAGGAGCCTGGAGGGTTACAGTGCATGGAGTTGGAAAGAGCTGACTGAACTACTAACACTTTCACTTTTCAACACTGACCAGGGCTTTTATACTTTCTGGTGCAAGTGAAGATAGATGTCACATTCATATCTCCTATTCCAGCTGCTTATTAGTCACTTGGGCAACCACACACCAACCTTGCTCTCTTAGGACAAAAGTAAGAAAGTTTCTCCAGAAGCAAATCTAAAAGCGGATTTGCTAGTATTTGTGTGTGTTAGTCAGTCAATCGTGTCTGACTCTGCAACCCAGTGGAGTGCAGCCCGCCAAGCTCCTCTGTCCATGGAATTCCCCAAACAAGAGTACTGGAATGGGTTGCGATTGCCTTCTCCAGGGTATCTTCCTGACCTAGGGATCAAACCTGGGTCTCCTGCATTGCAGGCAGATTCCTTACCATCTGAGCCACCAGGGAAGCCCCTTGCTAGTATATATGGTATTACTTAGACATGGGCTCTACTAAATGCGTGCTCAGTCACTCAGTCTTATCTGACTCTTTTGCGACCTCATGAACTATAGCCCACCAGGTTCCTCTGTCCATGGGATTTTCTAGGCAAGATTTCTGGAGTGGGTTGCCATTTCTTCCTTCAGGGGATCTCCCTGACTCAGGGATCCAACCTGTGTCTCCTGCATCGGCAGGCAGATTCTTTACCATTTGAGTCACCTGGGAAGTTCCATGTGCTCTACTAGATACTGCCAAGTTTCCCTCAAAAGTGGCTAACGATAATTTATATTTCAACCAGCAAGGCATAAGTATGCCATATTTCTTGTCCATTTACTTTTAGGAGAAAAATGTTTATTTCCCTTATTTCTTGCCTCACCACCTCCTTTCTTTTGTTTCTTCATTTTTCCCCCATTTTACTATTCTTGCTCATAGATAGTAACCATAAAAGTATTGCTAGCAAAACATCTAGATTAAGTAATGGAATTAATATAAGGTAAGTAAAGTAAATCTAATAAAGAGCCAGTCCCCAAATCTCTAGTCTTTTAAATTGCTCAGAATTTCTGCAAGTTTCTAAGTCTTCTAATCCTTCAATAATTAAATCTGTTTCTTCAAGCATTTATAAGAAGACACATGCACACATACACACGCACACAGAAAAACCATACACCATTATATCACATTCTACTGTATATTTGTGTGCATTACAATTTTTTCATTGTAAATATGAAGTGTCTCAGCTTCATGATTTAGTTAAATAAACGTGGGCTTCTTTAAAGTTCACACTTACGTTCACAAACTGGGTTTCTCCAGACAGATGACTTTACATTTCTGAGTCTTAGTTTTCACATCTGTACTTCACATTATTTTTTTAAGTGTTAAGGTATGTATGTGAAACCTAGTGCAATGTGGAGGGATGGCAGGTACTTCTTTTAGAAAACAGAAGTGTTCTGGAATGATCTCTTCAATTCTCCAAATCTCTCTCGAGAAACACCTGTAGCTCCTCATCCTACACCTTCTTCCTAACAAGACCAGTGCACCTCAATTTTATGAGAGCAGATCTCAGCCAGGTGGGCGGAGTTCACAGGAAAGCAGTGGAGACTGCATGCTCTTATCCTTCAGGCAAATGAAACCAGAGATCAAGGTGAGGAAGGTGTGCTTGTCTGACAGTTGCCCTGTTGTCATATGCTAATACTGCCTGCCAAGCACTCGGGCAAGGCATATGCAAAGGAAGGCCCTACCCCACTGCACAGACAGCAGACACAGGGCACTGTTTACTAGGTGCTTTGCAACACTAGCTGCTGTTTGCTCGTCCTTGTTCTAAGTGAGTTTGATGTGGCCTTGTGGCTTTGCATTTGCTACTTCACTTTATCTGCTTTACTTATATTCTATGTACTACCTGTACACTGCCTTTTTGCTTTCCCCTTGCTCCTTAACTATGGCACCTGTATTCTTTTTAATTACCAACGGAGGCAACATGACACAGTGGAAAGTTGGACAATTAATACTTTAACCACAACTCTGGACTATGTATGTGCCATTTGAGTTATTTACTGTCTCTGATCCTAAATTTCTTTAACTGGAAATGAAGCTAATGCTTTTTTTTTGTTTTGTGAGATTTTTGTTAGGATTAAGTTTGATAATCTATGTAAAAGGCCAGAAAATAAAATACTCAAAAATTAGTAGCTAATCAGTAGCACTGTTTTCTGACACACCGTCCCCCTTTTTCTTTTTGTTTCTTCTTATAAGTTTTCCCTACTCTATAAGTTTATAGAACAGGTCAATGCCTGGCCTGTTCAACAGTTGTAACCCTAGAGCATACCTGAGCTACCTAAAGACATGTGTCTTGAAGAATGAAAGGAAAAAGGGAAGGGAGGAAGAAGAGAGAAAGAGGGGAAGAAACAACTATTAATCATTGGACTTCCGAATTAAGCCCAGTTTGGCTCCCTGCTTTGGCTTTCTATAGCAGGCTTGATTTTGTGCCTGAATTTCACTTTTCACCTCTATCTTAATATTTTTCAATTCCACTTTCAAGCTTCCTCTCCACAAACAGGTTAAGGGATTTATTTTTTTGTATCAAAATGAAGAATAAATTTTCAGAACTGCTCGCCACTATTATCACTATTTCTCTCAGATTTATCTCAGTGGGCTTCTCTATAAAATATAAAAGTATATTTTAATATGCAAATATATTTACTATATAGCAAAATTTTCATAGATTTTGAAAAGTTTGTTTTAAAAAGTTTTTAAAGTTTATCATTTTGTATTTTTATGGAACAAAGTATTTA
>SJYQ01001152.1:61663-73083 GCA_006410935.1 Redunca redunca | reverse complement strand
AAAGTGCCATTTTTTCTCAAAGAGATAATTCTAAGCCATGAAATCAACAAATACCTAATTTCACATGCATTTGTATATTTTTGGTAGAATTTCATTTTTTAACAATTAGTTTTAAAAATCCAAATTCTAGGGTAAACTAGTTCAGTCACACGACAGTAGGCAATTTGTGTCTTTCAATTTGTATCTTCTTTGGGGTAAGTGGATACATAGAGTTTGGCCAAGGATTTGTACTACCGAAGGGCATGAAGAAAACCAGGAATAATTATTATTAAAGCAAACAAAAATACATAATCCGTTTGTTTTCAGGGATATCTGACAACATGTCTCATTCTATAAAATTATATAGCATGGTTGATTATTCCTGTAATTCAGGTATCTTAAATTTTTGGTAATTCATCAGTATTATCTGAGAATTTAACTTTGTGGTGTAAAAGTAGTCATTAAGGGGGAAATATTTTTCTGCTTAAATTTGTATTTTTGCTTGGCAACCCTAATCTGTTTGTTGTCTAAAATTAAAAAAAAAAGAAAAAAGAAAAATAAAGCAAAAATCAGACTTTACTATGTAAATAAAGTCAGTTCTCACTTACCTATGGTAATATGGATAGAAGTAGAGTATTATAAAGTGGAATCCCTTGATAACCAGAAATCCCATTTTAATCACTACTGCCAGCCCTGACAAGATATGCTAATAATGAACAGCCAAACTGTTTCAGTTCCACCTGTCTGCCCTCTGGTGGACGTGCTAATGAGCAGTGAAATGGTTACAGAAAAGACAGCTGGTGTGAGTGGGAAGCTTATTCACAATAAGTCATCTTTTATGACTGTGAACTGCTTGTAGAAATAATCCTGATTACTGTTCTAATAATTATACATTTTTCAAGGATGTCACTATGTAGGGAAAAAATTAATAAAAATTTTGAACATTTTTGTCCCTTGCATCTGTCTCCTTTATAAAGAAGGTCACCTCTATGTGGGATGAAAGGCTAACACTGGGTTTGGTTGTAGAAACCCAGTGAAGTTTTGCTTTGTACAGGACTGAGATTTTGATATTAAGAGACTGAAAAGCAGAGGATGTCATTCTGGAAAGGTTTAGCCTTAAAATTACAAAGAAGAAAAATATAAGAAATGTAAAGACAAACATAAGAGAATTCAGCTGACATTAAGTGGCAAAGGAGTAGCTGTTGCAAAATTTGTAAGTTTGGCTGTGCTCCCTGAAAAGTCACCAGCAGCAATGCCCTTCCATCAGAAGCTGTCACTAAAAGCAAAGAAGCAGCAGTGGAAAGAAAGAGATGGGGCGCCTCTGCAGACAGCCAAACAGCTGATGCATAAAAATAAAGACCTGGATGAAATTAGCAACAAGTAGCTGACTATTTTTTCTTTCTGTGAAGTTCACTCAGTTACTGAGATTTACATCAATTAAACTTTAGAGACAATGTAACATCTCAAGTGGAACCATGAAGCAATCATAACTTATATGCTAAGGGCAAGTTTGATTTAACATCTCACTACTTTCAGGCTATTTTGTGACTAGGATGCAACATATTTAAATAAACCATTCAGGAAGCAGATTCAGCTACCTATTAAGCACGTGACAGCTTCAAAATGTTCAAGATTCTCTGCCCAGCATTCACATTACTCAGCTGTCAAAGTAAAGGGTTCAGATATATGATGTGAAAATTACGTTTTAACGAGGTGTCATGTGTGTTTAAAGTTCTTATTCATCACTACATAGCCGCAGCTTTTACTGGAGACACAAATGCACTTAATTAGCATATTATAAGGACAGAAGTTTCACCTTATCTGCATTATTAAACTGTTATGTGTAGGCTTTTTGTGTTTTAGATTCTACTATCTTAAGCATATACAAAATGATTACATTAACATAGTCTAAAATGGCTTTAAAAATTTGGATTGTGTTTGGAAAGCAGAAGAGCAGGCACTAGACAGTAGCTACATGTCATTGTCGTCTGATGTTCGTACTGACTGCCTGGTGTGTTTCACTAAATCTCAACCAATAGGGTTGTAGATCTGTTAGATGTACTGATTTTAGGAATTTTGGCATTGACCTTCTCTGTATATTCTTATTATCAACCTGTGCATATTTCTTCTTTCTTCAGGATGAAATAGTATATTTGACAATGAACATTTAGATTGTTTGGTCGACAGTTTAGAGACAAAGTGAGAGAGTAAATGATAATACCTCACATCTCTTTTTTATTAATGAATTATGAACTCAGCACAATATGATTTGAGAGAAAGAACTCCAAGAGTAAATAAAAGTCATTAAACAAGTAAAGTAACTATTAAACAGCAGTGAACTAAGGACAAGTAACTACTTGATTCCCTCACACCAGACATATGAATATATCAAGTAGAATTTTAGAATCATGATGGCAACATGAGAATCACTCAAATAACATGTGAAATAGCTAAGTAATGTTTGGAAGTTTTAAAAGTATATCTTACAAAAGATAGCCATTGAAGGAAATGATAAAGGCATAATTTATCATATTTTATGAGAGGAAAAAGGCTAAGTTAAAAGTACATTTCAGGAAAATTGTACATTTGCTAGTCCTCAGTTCAGGGGAAAAAAAAAGCAATTTCACATATTTTCTTTTTAGCTCAGGTGGTAATGCTTACAAGCATTTTAGATACTGGTGTCCAAAACTTAACCACCTATTCTGCAGACAAAATATATTTTCAAAGAAACACATTTACTCACTTGAATATACAGGTGTACTCAATGGATACAGTGTTCATTTTCTCTAAGCTGAAATGATTCATGCAATTCATCAATGGAAAAATCTGAAATGTTCTGAAAACAAAATCCATTGAACTCACTTTCTTTCCCATTGTAAAACTATTGAGTAATTCTATAATTACTTCCAGAAGAAAGTGTACTAGGTGCTGTAATGTGCTTTGGCACTTCTTACCACACAAACCTTCCTTTATATTACCAAATATCACTACGATCTGAGTGAAGATAAGAAGTAAGTGTGTGTGGTGGGTGGGGAATACCTGGATGACTTCCAGATAATAACTTCCAGATCGTAGGAGTGCATGGCCAACAGTGAAGGGGACTACCTGAGAAGCATATGTATAATCTTAATAAAATACATTGTTGGACTATTACTCCAATTACCATAATATTCTGAATAATAAGATATAAAATATGTATGTATATATTATAATTCATTTATTTATTTCTTAAATTATTCAGCAAATCTTCACAGAGTATATGATTTCACCACTGAAAATCGGAAGCACTTTTTTTGGAGTGCAGATCTATGGTAATTATCTAATCATGAGATCTACAAATTAGATTGACATCTGGAGAGTGCCTGGAACATGGGGATACTGAGATCACTTCTATCAAATGAATGAATTTGGACACATGGTTTCAGTAAGCATACTTTCCACTTCTAGTGTCACAGAAGGGACCACAACTTTGAAGTTCATGCTGCATTTTAGTAGCTGGTTATTTTTAATAAAATTATATGAGCAGTAGTGCCTTAAGCCCCTAAATTAGATAACATGGATAATAATGGTCCTTGTAGGGTTGGTATGTAGTTTTATGTTAATTTTTCTATATCTATACATATATCATCTCATTAAAATCTAACAATAATCTTCATGGACTTTATCCTGCCAGACAACTCTGTCCATGGAATTCTCCAAGCCAGAATACTGGAATGTTAGCCATTCCTTTCTCCAGGGGATCTTCCCAACCCAGGGATCAAACCAAGGTCTCCTGCACTGCAGGCAAATTCTTTACAACTGAACCACCAGGGAAACTCAATCTTTAGAAACAGGTATTATTATTATTATTATTATTATTCATTTTATGGTTGAGGTAACTAAGACCAAGAGGCCCACAGTCAAACAAGCACTAGAGGCAGAATTAAAACCCAAGTCCTTTGGCTCCCAGACTCATGTTCAGAGCAGTATGCTACCTCCATGGATGTTTCACCAGGGGTTTTTTATATATCAGGGGAACATATTTGTCTCAACTTCTAATACCCAGATATTTTAATTTACAGAGTAGTTTTTTTGACCCTAAATATTTACAGTAAGTTGGTTTCCTTACACAGGCAAATAAAAATGTCCATAAAAACAGTCAAAAGGAAATTTCTTTGAAAAATGTCAGTGTAATTTATAGTAAAGAAAAACACTCAGTTGAAACTGTTTTTGTATGATAAGGTGAACTACTTCCATTAATGCTAGTTTAAATTCTCATATTGATGCATAAAATGTACACATTCTTATTCTCTACTTTTTCTTTCTACCTCTCCACTATAGTAACACACCAAAGTTCTATCTTAATTTTATTTTATTTATTTTTAAAAATTTTTTGAAATTTTTATTTTAACTTTAGTTTACTTTACATTACTGTATTGCTTTTGCCAAACATTGACATGAATTCACCACGAGTGTACAAGCGTTCCCAAACATGAATCCCTTCCCACCTCCCACCCCATACCATCTCTCTGGGTCCTCCCCTTGCACCAGTCCCAAGCATCCTGCATCCTGCATCGGATATCGACTAGCTTAATTTTAATACAGCTGAAGTTTCAGTTTTTCAAAAACAGAAACAATTTCACTGTCATTTAAAAAGAATGAAAACTGAATTTCCTGGATTAAGATAGTGATTTGTTTCAAAAGCTGAGCTTTTTCATTTCTCAGTGTTTGCCACTTTGCTATTAAGTCGCTTCAGTCATGTCCGACTCTGTGCGACCCCATAGACGGCAGCCCACCAGGCTCCCCTGTCCCTGGTATTCTCCAGGCAAGAATACTGGAGTGGGTTGCCATTTCCTTCTCCAGTTTGCCACTTTAATAATATCCTTTTAACAAATATGATAACTATTATAAGTGGGCAGGATGGCTCATAATCTAACTTCTATAAGCAAACAAAAAGTATTAAGCGAGTGGTATAATTTTCCTATGTCCACGATTACAATGAATTATTATCATGCATAGGGATACATGTATGGGATAAAAATATAATTTTATTAATGTATGCCAGAAATATTTTTGACAAGTCTCTAAATACATGGGGCTATAGTATCATCTTTAAGGATAATTTACAAAAAGTAAGTTAAGAATTTGCTTCAGTCCACTGAGTTAAAATCTGGAATGCTAATTAATTTAAACTTATCTATTAGTCTAAAAAATAATGCATGATTTTACCAATAAATAAAATTAAGGTATGTTACTGCCCTTATTTCACTAACATCAAAAGATGATTATGTTACTATGTATCATTTCTTTTAAGGCAATTAGAAATTACTTTGGTTACAATTAAAAGTAAAAAAAGGTTAAGAACCACTCAACAATAGAATTTCCACTGGCAAAATACTCAATAATATCACAGACCTGAAGGAATTGTCTTCCCAGAATATTTCAGATGCTTAGCTTTTTAACTGAAATGTGTGTTGGTTTAAAAAACCTTACCTGTACAGAGGTTAGCTACGTCTAGGGTATTTTTCAGGACTAATAATGAGACGTTGCTTTTGCTGCTATTGCATATTAGGGTTTTTCTTCTACGAAAAGCAGTTCAATATAATATCAACATGCTGGCCATGGAAAGAACAGCTCTCAGTCTTGTAGAAGCTTCTCAGGCATTAGAAAAAAATGCCACCCAATTTGACATTCTATCATAGTGAGAAATAGAAAGGCATCCATTCATGCATTCATCCATTCATTCATTCAGCAAAGAATTATTGAGTCTTTATTATCTTTATGCTATATAGTACACTAGGATCTAAGAAGGCAGAAATAATGGTCAGATGAAAAATAATAGAAAGATAAGTAAAGCCAGATTACTAGCTATATGGCCCTTAGACTCTAATTGTATAAGATAATATGTATATAATGAAGTTAGTAAAGCAAAATGACATACTAGTAAAAGCATGGTAAAAACAATGCAGAAAATAAGAAATAATAACTTGTAAGAATTTTAAAAAATGAATTTTGAATTGCTATGTCACTATCAAAATTCAGACACTTATATCTTGCTTTCCATTATATTTTATCAGGAGGAACAATATTATCACTGTTTCCATTAATTCAGGGAAATGGAATGGGAAATAATGAAAACAGTGAGAAACTGTATTTTGGGGGGCTCCAAAATCACTGCAGATGGTGACTACAGCCATGAAATCAAATGAAGCTTGCTCCTTGGAAGAAAAGCTATGACCAACAGAGAAAGCATATTAAAAAGCAGAGATATTACTTTGCCAACAAAGGTCCATCTAGTCAATGCTATGGTTTTTCCAGTAGTCATGTATGGATGTAAGAGTTGGACTATAAAGAAAGCTGAGCACTGAGAACTGATGGTTTTGAACTGTGGTGTTGGAGAAGATTCTTGAGAGTACCTTAGACTGCAAGGAGATCAAACCAGTTTGTCCTAAAGGACATCAGTCCTGAATAGTCATTGGAAGGACTGATGAAGCTGAAACTCCAATACTTTGGCCACTGGATGTGAAGAACTGACTCACAGTAAAAGGCCTTGACGCTGGGAAAGTCTGAAGGCAGGAGGAGAAGAGGACGACAGAGGATGAGATGGTTGGATGGCATTACCGACTCAATAGACATGAGTTTGAGCAAGCTCTGAGAGTTGGTGATGGTCAGGGAAGCCTGGCGTGCTACAGTCCATAGGGTCTCCAAGAGTCAGACACAACTAAGAGACTGAACTAAGCTAACAGTAAAATTGCTAGTTAAAATAATTTAACTTCTAAACTAAGATACATCTGCTCAGTTATGCAACTAAAAATGTAAAAGATGGATCAATTCATGACTATCTTCAAACAATATTAAAAGTAAACAGTATATCCTAGAGAAGAAAAAGATACTTTTAAAGAAAGGGAGGTGAAATGTCTTATTTTTTTATTTTTTAAGCTGAGTTTTGTACTGTTTTTTCTTTTACAATTAGATCTATTCTTTTATCTGTATCAGTTATGAACATTTATCTGTATATATCAATTATACATATTTGGAAAATTCTGAAAGAGATGGGAATACCAGACCACCTGACCTCCTCTTGAGAAACCTATATGCAGGTCAGGAAGCAACAGTTAGAACTGGACATGGAACAACAGACGGGTTCCAAATAGGAAAAGGAGTACGTCAAGGCTGTATACTGTCACCCTGCTTATTTAACTTATATGCAGAGTACATCATGAGAAACGCTGGACTGGAAGAAGCACAAGCTGGAATCAAGATTGCCAGGAGAAATATCAATAACCTTAGATATGCAGATGACACCACCCTTATGGCAGAAAGTGAAGAGGAACTAAAAAGCCTTTTGATGAAAGTGAAAGAGGAGAGTGAAAAAGTTGGCTTAAAGCTCAATATTCAGAAAACTAAGATCATGGCATGTGGTCCCATCACTTCCTGGCAAATAGATGGGGAAACAGTGGAAACAGTGTCAGACTGTATTTTGGGGGGCTCCAATATCACTGCAGAATGTGAAGAACTGACTCACAGTAAAAGGCCTTGATGCTGGGAAAGACTGAAGGCAGGAGGAGAAGAGGATGACAGAGGATGAGATGGTTGGATGGCATTACTGACTCAATAGACATGAGTTTGAGCAAGCTCTGTTAAAAGACACTTACTCCTTGGAAGAAAAGTTATGACCAACCTAGATAGCATATTGGAAAGCAGAGACATTACCTTGCCAACAAAGGTCCATCTAGTCAAGGCTATGGTTTTTCCAGTAGTCACATGTGGATGTGAAAGTTGGACTGTGAAGAAAGCTGAGCACTGAAGAATTGATGCTTTTGAACTGTGGTGTTGGAGAAGACTCTTGAGAGTCCCTTGATCTGCAAGGAGATCCAACCAGTCCATCCTAAAGGAAATCAGCCCTGGGATTTCTTGGAAATCCCATCATTCCTGGAAGGAATGATGCTAAGGCTGAAACTCTAGTACTTTGGTCACCTCATGTGAAGCATTGACTCATTGGAAAAGACTCTGATGCTGGGAGGGTTTGGGGGCAGGAGGGGAAAGGGACAACAGAGGATGAGATGGCTGGATGGCATCACCGACTCGATGGACGTGAGTCTGAGTGAACTCCGGGTGTTGGTGATGGACAGGGAGGCCTGGAGTGCTGTGATTCATGGGGTTGCAAAGAGTCAGACACGACTGAGCGACTGAACTGAACTGAACTGATACATATGAATAAACTGACAATATTCCCAGTAGGGTTGGTCATATATGATGTGCTCAATGAGTTGAATATATTGGTATAGGGCTCCTGAAGAATTATATAAAGCCAACCCTTTGGCATTTCCAAGTAGAGGGCACATTGTAGGGCATGTCACAATTAATTAGGTGGGATAGCATTCTATTTTTGCGAAAGTTTTGTATAGTTCACTACACACACAGACACACAAAGTAACTAGCTGATAATGAAAATGCCCTTCAAAGAATGGATGACAATTGGAGAGTAGCTGCATAGAGGAGTAAGAGTTGGATTCTCATGCCTATAATTTTTTTTTAAACAGTGAGTAACAGCAACATTTTTTAGCTAAAAAAAATGAATAACTTTCAAAACACAGGCCAGAAGAAAAACCAGGAGAAAGAAGTCTAATCAAAATATACAATAAACGTACTAAGTTCAAGCTGTAAATAGTTCTCTTTAAAGTACCATCAAAAGTCAGACTTACCTGATCTACTATCCAGAGGTCCAAAATCCAAAGAATATTTCACGACGTGATAGTTATTCCATACATAAAGGAGGTTGTCCCTGGGGTTGTAATCCACAGCTGCTATGTACTGGTATGAATTAGGAAAGGGTACATCCACCAAACTGTCCTTACTTTGTTCTGTGTTGTAAATGTAGTCAATCTTATTTCCCGTGGCCTCATTGTCGTCATCCTCATAGACAGATTTGACCACATACAGAATTCCACATATCATGAATGCGTTGGAAGCAGACCTTTTATCATATGCAGTATCCCATGTCCCTTCAATCCGTAGGGTGTAAGGGTTCAATTGACTAATGACAATTTTACCATTGTTTTGTTCTGTTGCATAGATTACCCATAGCCCATTCTCGTCCACTGCCAAGTCTATGTCAGATTTGCCTCCCCACCGATAAGGGGAGGTATCATGGTAATTGGCATTTGCTATGATAGCTTCTCCACTCTTTATCCTAGTCCGCAAATCAAACTTTACTATGTTTCTGGTGCGCTCTTTATTGAAGAACAAAGCTCCATCATATACTACAAATCCGGTGCCATCCACCCTGTGAGGGAGCTTGTAGGTTGTAGTTGGCCTTCCAGCAATGAAATCATCCTTGGATGAGTACTCAGTCAGGGTATCAGTTCTGTACGGGGTCCAAGGCATATAATAAATCTTGTCAGAAGCCTGAAGAGGGTCTTTGCACCATGCCCCAGACTGGTGGTCAGATTCAAACAAATGTTCACTCTGGTATACTCCTTTTAGTAGTCCAGGACAAAGAAAAACTGTCAATTGGGAAAGAGTCAGAATAATAATTATATTAATTTAAATATTTTGTCATATATTCTTACTTTTCACCAAGTGGAATTCAACTTTCTAATAAAAAATGCCCACCACCACTTAATTATTTTGCTGCATTCTTCTGAGAACGTAAAGTATTTTTGGACATTAATTTTGACATTTCTTTAGAATCATTCTGATTTGATTTGCTGATGAAATTTGGCCTTTTCATGAGTGGCTATTCTTTCCTTTGCATTTTTCCTTTGCATTTTACCTTTGCAAGAGTGTTGCAATAATTTTGGATATGCTATCTATATAGATGTGACTTATATCTGTGTATTCTATAGACATATAACAAATATAAACATTTACACGTGATGGTTTCATATATCTTTTTTGAAATTTTTAAAAAAATATTGTTTTCACTCTGATGCTAGTAACTACTCTATACTTATCATTAAGAAGCAAATGATAATACAATAGTAATTAAAAACATAATAAGGGAAAAGCAAAACCTTGTGATACAGGCCACTGAATCCTATAGCAAAAAAGCCCTTAAAGCTGCTATAGCACACACAGAGCATGCAACTCACACAATTAAAAATGAGTGATGGATGGATACTGGAAGGAAAAAGAGAAAGGAAGAAAAAGAAAGGAAAGAAGAAATAAGGGAAGAAGAAAAGGTGAAAAGTTACAGAGAAGAACCCAAGATCTAGATTTTAATCAGTTAAAAATGTCCTGTTAAATACAGTAGAATTGGAACTTAAAAACATGTACCTTTTACTGTTACATGAGAAGAACATTAAAAAAACAAGATTACTTGCTACAATATTTTGCTGCTCATACTTCAGACTGAAAATGGGCAGGACTTGTCTGATTCATTTTATTTTTCAGTAGCACATCATGTGAGTGGTAGTAAGGATAGCTTGACTGATTCATCTGTAACAAAGGGGCTAAAAAGCAATGTTTCCCAAAAGGAGGTCATTGAAATACCTATTTATATGGTTTAGATATATAATACACAGAAGAAAAAAAAAAAACACAAAAACAGGGATTCCTAGCCACACATGCTCAAGAAATATCTAATTAAGATAATATCAGGATTCTAAGTGCTGAGGTACATTAGTGACTCTGCAAGGCAGAAGGGAGTGTGAGCAAATTTCCACAAATTAATTTGATCACAGAACCCTTTCTACAGAGCCTGATGGGATGTAATTTTCTTCTGAACCTGCTATGGGAAACACTGCATTGAAAAATAATCATGCAGTCCACTGTTATGTTTGAAATGATTAGAAGTATATTGGGACGAGAAATTAGGAAATCACAAGAAATTTGGAGGTTGACTTGTATTTTAATGATTAAAGTATTATTCTCTTGATATTTGTGATTAGCTCTTTAACAGCAATTATAAACCTACATCTAAGAGAAAATCTAAGATGAAACTCAACTAGGGTTTGCAGGCTATTAAAAACAAAAGTTTATTGTTAAAATGTCCAAAGTTTCAATTTTGGGAAAATGAGAGATTCAGGGGAAAATTTAACTGTCAAAATCTTCCATAGCAAGGATAGAAGACCATCATCAAATTATACTTAATAATAAAATTCATATTGGAAGAATTTTTCAGGACTCTAATATGATGCCTGGGCTTCCCAGGTGGTGCTGGTGGTAAAGAACCCACCAACCAATGTGGGAGACATAAGAGATGCAGGTTCGATCCCTGGGTCAGGAAGATCCCCTGGAGGAGGAAATGGCAACTCATTATGTCTTCTTGCCTGGAGAATCTCATGGACAGAGGAGCCTGGCGGGCTACAGTCCATAGGGTCATAAAGAATTGGACACGACTGAAGTGACTTAGCACACATGCAATATGATGTCTATAATTATAAAGGATGGGTAGGTATTATTGTCAAAATTGTATATAAACTTTATGTTAGTTAATAATCAGCCCTTGCTTACAAAAG
>SJYQ01001152.1:33138-44378 GCA_006410935.1 Redunca redunca | reverse complement strand
TTAATCAACCAGAAAGTTAGTTGTATATATTCAAGGTCCCTCTTTGATTTATTCATTGATCTGTCCTAGCTCCTAGAATAGTGCCTAGAGTATAGAAGCTACTCAATAAATATTCTGAATTTGTTAAATCAACACAAAGGGTCTCGATCTATGATGCTCTTGAATAACTGGTAAAACTTAACTCAAATTGCCAAAGATAAGATGAAAGGAAAAAAAAAAATAACTGATATATGTAGATTGTGTAATTGCTACACTGAAGTAAATATTTTCTACATAAGATGTTTAATTAATAAACCCATTTGATATTTTAGATTAATATTTAGTTACTTAAAAAAGAAAAAAGCACACTGCATTTAAAAATAATGAACACTGAAAACAAAGTCATTTACATTTTTTGGCATTTTAAAACATGGCAATAACTGCATAATTTGAAACAAGAAGCATTTATAGTAACAACAGTTAACAGTTACTGAATGTGTACTATGTGGAAACCCCTACAATTAACTCATTTAATTATCAAAACAACTCATTAACGTAAGTATGAAAGTGAAAAAGTGTCAATCGCTCAATTTTGTCCAACTCTTTGCAACGCCATGGATTGCAATCTTCCAGGCTCCTGTGTCCATGAATTCTCCAGGCAAGAATACTGGAGTGGGTAGCCATTCACTTCTCCAGGGGATCTTCCTGACCCAGGGATTGAACCTTGGTCTCCTGCACTGCAGGCAGATTCTTTACTGTCTGAGCCACCAGGTACAATCACCATTTTACAGATGAAGTATAAGGAGAAATTATTTGCTTAAGGTCACAAATTTAGTAAGAAAAAGAGCTAGAATTTGAAAAAAGACAGTCTGACTCCAAAAGCATATTTTCATCAGATGGTTCTACATGGTCTCCTGAGAATTACTTATCAGTTTATACTGACTAAAGTTTCTCACTCAGAAAATAAAGTAACACAACAGTTTGATGCCCATTTTAAATGTCAATAAATTTGAAAAACAGATTCAAAACTATGATTTTGAACGAATTCTCAAGTTGTGAATGTTGGCTGATTTACCACTTACATGAAAATTATGTGACCTACAGAATTTGGTATCCACTTTCAAATAAATGACATGTGCATTTGGAAAGAGAGCGTGAGGTTTCTTAGATTCCTCAAGTTGATATTTTCAAGTTTCAAACAATAGCATCTCAACTCACCTGTCTTCTCTTAGCATCAGTTTATTTATTATGCATGTACGATGGATTCATTAGAAAACAGTGAGGAATTAAGTTCTACTTGCCTAAAAATTTTAGAGGAGAGATTTGTGATGGAAAATTATAACTCCTTAGCAGCAAAAGTGAAGGTCAAATGCATATGCTATGAAAAGAAGAACAGAGTGCAAAATTCTAGTGTGCAGCAGAGCTATGAAAATGAATTTTTCAAATCAACTAATTTTTACCACCACTGTAAAAAATATTATCTTAAGTTCATGTCTAAGTTTAGTTTATGCATTTGGAGAATCTTTTAAGAATCTTCTCTCTCAGACTGGTTAAACTATATATTGTCTATTTGAATTCAGGGCCATTAAATTCTTGCAAAGTTGTTCCTGCACTATATACATTATTGGTCCTGTCTCTGATCAGTGTCCTCTTTCTGCTTTGCAGCTAATGTAGCATTTCTCCATGGCATCAATAGATTAAAACATTTGCTACCAGAAAAAGTATGTGAAAATAGAGCAAGCTCCTTTTCCTACAAGATAACTCTATAAATCTGTCTAGCTTGCTGATGTTCACTTTAATTTAAAATCGGTAAATATTTATCCTGCAAACTTCAAGAAGGCAGAGAGATAGGTTATTTCCCTTTTTTTTTGGTCCCTGACAGAAATGCTACTTTGTTAATGTTTAATAGGACTAGATACATATTTCTGATATATACTTGGGAATATTTAGAAAAGGGAAAATGAGGAGTATATTAAGACTTTAAAAAAGATTCAATTTATTGTTTCTCGAGCCATACAACTCTTCAGTATAGAAAGAGGCAAGAGAGCTTAACTGACTGAATTTTATAATGTTAGTTTGATGGTTTCCTTAAATTTACTCTAACAATGGCTTATTGACAAACCTAGATTATTTCCATAAAAATAAAATAAAAGCAAATTTAGTCCAATATTCTTAAACTGATAATTGAGGGATTAAACAAAATGTTGGAAATAGTCAGTACTTCTCTTAACAGTATTATAGAGGAAAACATTTTTTATTTTGAAGGTAGACAAACTCTGCCCTGTTACAGTCCCTTACCTCCCACAGAAGATGGTTATAGATAAGCTTACATAATCAATCCCCTAGAGCCATTCTGAGCAATTGGTCAAGTATGTAACAGTCAGAATAGATGCTCACAGGTAATAAAACCTGCTCTCTCCCAATTTATGTGGCAATCTTATCTTATCCTTGATTATGAAAATATTGATTTTTACTAACTCATAGATGCCCACAGCTGTAACACAACTATACTGTATTTTTACATACCTAGCATAAGTACAAAATATGTCTCAGTAGATAAATGCCAGAATTTTTATTATGATATATTTGATTTTACTTTTGAAAAGCCGTGTGTGAATTGATGTCTTGCTTTCATTTTTATATACTATTTTCTTACACACAAACTTGCCTTTTACATAGGAAAAAGCAAGTTGGTTATAGGGTCACTCTCTCTCAAGCTATCTCTTTTGAATAAAACACAATGATTCTCTTATAGCTGTGCCTATGCACATACCATTGGAGAAGGAAATGGCACCCCACTCCAGTACTCTTGCCTGGGGAATCCCATGGATGGAGGAGCATGGAGGGCTGCAGTCCATGGAGTTGCAAGAGAGTGGGACACAATTTAGCAACTAAACAACAATGCACATACCACTTATCATTTAATACTGACTTTCCCATTCTCCAATACATTTACCTAAAATTAGTTGAAATCCCACCTCTTCTTAGGAGGTTTTCAACAACTTCCTATGTGAACCATAGCTTTTAGGAAAGCTTGCTTTTGAAAAATAAGCCTTAGGAAGATTTTGCAGAAATTGTTCACTTTGGGAGATCTGGAGTAAGACACCACTTCAATTTGTATGTTAACAAGAAATTCAGTATTCAGTAGAATAATAGAGGAGCATTGGTCAACTGTTTCAAACATGTAAAGCTTATTACTTCATCAGGAAGATTATAGCTGCTTTTGAAGAAGGTATATAATATGGTAAATGTTAAAAGAGGTAGTGAGATGATTAATGTTTTACAAATCAAATTTACACAAAAAGATATGTAATATTTTTATAACAGTAAATAATTACATAATGGTTGGTAGATACTTACTGACGGATGATGCCTACAAATGTTTTGAGTTATTCAAACATAATAAATCCAAGCAGTCTTATGTGGTTTGGTATCTTAATTTGGGATCTCTGAAAAGTAGAGCCTGAGACAAGAACTTTGATGTAGGTAGGTTACTCAGGGGGTGGTCCCAGGAAAGTAGTTTGAAGGAATAGGAGAAATAAACTGAAAAGGAAGAAAAGTCACACTACGCATTATTATTGGAATTGCCACTTTTGGCAAAGAAAGCCAAATTCTGTCCAGATCTCTGAGACATTTCTGTGAGTAATATGAACCTGGGGTAATGATACACAGGCCCTTCTCCCCAGTGGTTGAGGACAATCTTCAGGAGGTGAACTCCCCTGTATCCAGGTGAATGGCTCAGTGCCAACCACAGTAGCTTGTAGACTTGGGGAAAGTCTTATGGCAGAATATTACAAGACAAATAGAAAGCACAGAAGGTGAGAATGAGGTAACTGAGGTAGGCCTGAGTGTTCACAAAATAGTTTACTTTGGCTTTGAGTAAAATTTTGGTGGCCCTGCTGGCTCAGATGGCAAAGAATCTGCCTGCAACGCAGAATTCTGGGATTGATCCCTCTGCCAGGAAGATCCCCAGGAGAAGAGAATGGCAACCTACAGCAGTATTCTTTGCCGGAATACTCCATGGACAGAGGAGCCTAGTGGGCTACAGGTAAAATTACAGTTGAGCCAAGGGGTTGCTATATGTATGTCAGAGGCATCTGCTAAATGCCTCTGTGTGTGTGTGTGTGTGTGTGTGTGTGTGTGTGTGTGTGAGAATACTGGAGTGGGTAGCTGTACCCTTCTGCAGGGTATCGATCCAACCCAGGTCTCTTGCATTGCAGGTGGATTATTTACTGTTTGAGCCACCAGGATGTGTATATGCATGTACAGGAGCAAAAACAGTACCTAAACCTTAATCTTTAACTTCCATTAACTCATAATACCAAGTTTCAAATTTATTTAGTAGTCCCTTCAATTTTGGATATAGGAAAAGATAGTTACTCATATGACATTTTACATAGCAGTTTTTCTTCACTCCTTTTCCCAACCACCACAATAAAAATAATATTTACTACAGTAATATTACTAGCTTATTTTTGTAACATCCTTTCTGATCACATGCAGCTGAGAGTGAAAAGTTCAGAAAAGAAGTGTAGCTAGAGATCTAAAATTTACACATTCCACACAACCTCTGCTGCAGACTTAGAAAGGGGAAAAACAGAACTTGTGGCTGATTCTGTCTATTCTCATGTGAATTCTGGGAATATATAAAGAGAAAGATAAATCACCTAGATCACATATTCTCACTTCACAAGCAGCTAGGACCCAGTGGACAAGGAGGGATTCAACAGATGTAATAATTCTTTTCTGCTACTTTTTATGACAACATTCATTTAAATTTAGCCTTTTGATAGTCCTTCCTATTTTCTTAAGACAAAACGTGTTCAGATAGATCTTCGTGATAAGAAACTATTAAAATACTACCTATGTAAAAACCATTATTCATTTTTGGGTATATTACTTCTTGGCCTTTTAAAATACAGCATGTGAAGTTATTTTAATAAATCATGTGCAGTTCAGGATCATTAAAGGAACCTAAAATTCTTGAATAAAGAATGAAATGATGGGCAATGCTGGCCATTTTAACTCACATATTTTCATTTACTAACTCATAAACAGAAAAGTGAGCCCATGTACATTTTAAGATTCCGAGAGGACATCATTTAAACTGAGAAGTAGATCAAGGTTGATTAAACTACCACAGTAAATTAGGAAGCAACCTAAAATATTTGTAAGCAATTTAAAGGCAACAAAATGTATGCTTTCTTGAGCACTGGTTACACAGTAAATATTTGCTGAGTTATTGACTTAATGAACATAATGATGAGTTAATAAGAACTAATTTCTAGACAGAGAAAGAATATACCGAATGGGAAAAAAAGAGTGTACTCAGTGCTGGTCATACAAGCATAATTGATTTCTCACTGGAGGAAATGAGTACCAACAACCATTAACTACTTGTATAATTATTACAAAATGACAGTATGTTTATTAATGTAAAAGTAGCTACAGAATCAGGCTAGTAATATAGTAATAGGTATTCATACTTAGACACGAAAATAATTTTAATAAAGTCTTATTACAGGAATATATTATTACTTTGTAATGATGAGGGAATTTGGAAGTAACTGCAATATCAGTCCTCATCGTTTTCCATGTATCTGGGTGTTGTGCAACTCAGATACCCAGGTTTAACTGATGGCCAATTTAGAAAGCATATGATAGTCACTTTTGTCAAAAAGGGCAATTTTAGTTTGAAAACAAAACATTCCAAGAAGAAACACTGAAGGTAAGTGTATACAGAGACATGCGACTTCAAGAGACAAAAGCAACCAAAATCACAGTGAAGAAGGCTCCATTTGCCTCTGTGCAGATGACAGCCATCCCTTGAATTTCAACAGGTGGCAAGAATGTTCCCATTGTGATATCAGCTATGTAACTGTATGGACACGAAGGGGATCAGAATACTCCACCCTATGACATGGTGCCTTGACATATTAAATATTTTAAGAAACCTCAGGTGCAGGAAGGAGTCTCTGACCTTCCTCTTCTCTCCTGAAGTAGGTCATAAGGCCATCTTGTGAGAGGTGCCCTGTTCATTCCCAGAAGACAGAGAGATGATAGAAGAATCCAAAAGAAGAGGCCTAAGTTACTTCCAGTTTATCAACCTTCATTCAAACATTTTTTCCTCTCATGTTTTCCTACAGATTCCTATTCTTTATCAATCTTGGTAAAAACACTCAGGTTAAGGTCTTCATTTCCTTATGGAAGCTCAGTGAACTAAGTAGTCCAATTATATAAATCATACAATTGTGATCAACAAACTTGATATTTATATCCAGATATGTAAGATTAAAATACCTATATTCTTCCAAAAATTACTTATAATTGAAAATGAGATACTGATACTCAAAGTAAATCCATGAAATACAGAAAAGTTATGATTTTTAACAGATGATTGCATAATCAGGATATACTTATGGTGGACTTGTCATGGCACATTTTTAATAAATGTTTTGTCAGATAATAAAAAACTTATTATTTGTTAATAATGATTTTTCAGATAATTAAAAAAAACTACATTCTAACCAAAATGCTATACATTTGTGGATGTAATAGAATATAGAATGAAATGCAAATGTAAAATATAATTTCACTTGTGATGATTCCAAAAACCCTCAAAAATGATTTTTTTTTCCTGACACTGTTTAAAGCTAATGGTATTCTAAATAATTCACTGAAATAGTTGCATCTATTAATTCTATAATTGTACTATTACAGCAAAATCTCTGAAGCATATGTTTTAAGACAGCACTGTTAGGTTCATAGCTGCAGCCAAATGGATCCTAACTTTAGTAACAGACAAGAAGGATAAAAAGAAGCAATAGAAATCTTTGCATATTCTTTATTTAAGAGCAACTCAACACTGCAAACCAAGTATCATGTACAGCTAGTGTAGAGAATAACATTTTCCATTCAAATTATAACAGGCAAATAATATTGTTGATAGTCACGCTACCATATGTATTTAATGAGCAAAGCAATCTCTGATATAAGAAGAGACTGTACTTTTTTAGAAAAGGATCTAATCATCTTAACCTCCAATTAAAATAAATAAATTTTTATTTAAAAAAAAAAGAAAAAGGATCTAATCAGGTCATTGAAATTTAGGGAGTTGTCCCTTAGATTTAAGGCTCATGTCTGCTGACTTTTATGGACAGTCTGAAAAGTCTACAGAATTCATAATATACCACAAATCCTTTACAGATGTTGTGCCAAATTTTGATCAGTGTGCAAAATCATTATCATAATACAACAGAGAAACATAATTCCACTGTATAAAAAGTTAAATTGAGTGGACTCATGTGATAACACATGGGGTACAGCCACTGTCAAAAATAAACCCTTCCAAAATAAACATATTTTCAATCAACCCAGGGGATGGGATGGGGAAGGAAATGGGAGGGAGCTTCAAAAGGGAGGGGATATAAGAAAGCCTTCCTCAGTGATCAGTGCAAAGAAATAACAGAAAACAATAGAATGGGAAAGACTAGAGAGCTCTTCAAGAAAACTAGAGATACCAAGGGAACAATTTCATGCAAAAATGGGCTGAATAAAGGACAGAAATAGTATAGACATAAGAAGCAGAAGATATTAAGATGAGGTGGCAAGAATACACAGAACTACACAAAAAACATCTTCAAGACCCAGATAATCATGATGGTGTGATCACTCACCTGGAGCCAGACCTTCAGTAGTGTGAAGTCAAGTGGGCCATAGGATGCATCACTAAGAACAAAGCTAGTGGAGGTGATGGAATTCCAGCTGAGCTATATCAGATCCTAAAAGATGATGCTGTGAAAGTGCTGGACTCAATATGCTAGCAAATTTGGAAGACTCAGCAGTGGCCACAGGACTGGAAAAGGTCACTTTTCATGCCAATCCCAAAGAAAGGCAATGCCAAAGAATGCTCAAACTATCACACCATAGCACTCATCTCACATGCTAGCAAAGTAATGCTCAAATTCTCCAAGCCAGGCTTTAACAATACATGAATCATGTACTTCCAGATGTTCAAGTTGGATTTAGTAAAGGCAGAGGAACCAGAGATCAAATTGCCAACATCCACTGGATCATCAAAAAAGCAAGAGGGTTCCAGAAAAACATCTATTTCTGCTTTATTGACTATGTCAAAGCCTTTGCTTGTGTGGATCACAATAAACTGTGGAAAATTCAACAGATGGTAATGCCAGACCACCTGATCTGCCTTTTGAGAAACCTGTATGCAGGTCAGGAAGCAATAGTTAGAACTGGACATGGAACAACAGACTGGCTCTAAATAGGAAAAGGAGTACGCCAAGGCTGTATATTGTCACCCTGCTTATTTAACTTATATGCAGAGTACACCATGAGAAACACTGGGCTCGAGGAAGCACAAGCTGGGATCAAGATTGCTGGGAGAAATATAAATAACCTCAGATATGCAGATGACACCACCCTTATGGCAGAAAGTGAAGAACTAAAGGACCTCTTGATGAAAGTGAAAAAGGAGAGTGGAAAAGTTGGCTTAAAACTCAACATTCAGAAAGCCAAGATCAGGGCATCTGGTCCCATCACTTCATGGAAAATATGTGGGGAAACAGTGGAAACAGGGACAGACTTTATTTTTTTGGGCTCCAAAATCACTGCAGATGGTGATTGCAGCCATGAAATTAAAAGACGCTTACTCCTTGAAATGAAATTTATGACCAACATAGACAGAATATTAAAAAGCAGAGGCATTACTTTGTCAACACAGGTCCATCTACTCAAAGCCATGGATTTTCCAGTAGTCATGTATCAATGTGAGAGTTGGACTCCAAAGAAAGCTGAGCACTGACGAATTGATGCTTTTGAACTGTGGTGCAGAGAAGACTCTTGAGAGTCCCTTGGACTGCAAGGAGTTCCAACCAGTCCATCCTATAGGAAATCAGTCCTGAATAGTCATTGGAAGGACTGATGTTGAAGCTGAAACTCCAATACTTTGGCTATCTGATGCTTAGAGCTGACTCATTTGAAAAGACCCTGATGCTGAGAAAGAAAGTAGGTGGGAGTAGAAGGGGAAGACAGAGGATGAGATGGTTGGATCTCATCACCAACTCAATGGACATGAGTTTGAGTGAACTCCGGGAGTTAGTGATGGACAGGGAGGCCTGGCGTGCTGTAGTCCATGGGGTCACAAAGAGTCTGACACGACTGAGCGACTGAACTGAACTGAAGTCAACTGGTATGTATACCTATGACTGATTCATGTTGAGGTTTGACAGAAAACAGCAAAATTCTGTAAAGCAATTATCCTTCAATAAAAAGATAAGTTAATTGAAAAAGAAAAATCCAAATCATTAACATTTACTTGAAATGTATAAAATAATTTTACATGTGTATAAGGATAGCAGTCCAGAAAAGTATTACGTTGAGATGGGAACACACTAAAGTGAATATATAATGCTGTATATTTGAATGAACTTGAATTCATTCAAGAGACCCACTGAGATTCTGGTATTTGATGTTTCTTAATATATATACATATACACACAGGTTCAGAATCATTAATATATACTCTAGGTATAATCTGCAATAACCCTACCCAGTACAGTGTTGGGCCCTACATGGGAACCCTTGAAAAAGAAAAAGGCTAGCATTGAGGACGGAAATTAAGATGGCGTCTGGCGGAAGAGATAGGGGCGTAGTCTATGCTGTCTGNTATGAAATAAATTACCAGATAAAATACTTATATTGGTGCAAATGTAATTACAATTTTGCATTGTTGAACTTTGCCACTTGATATTAGAATACATTCTTAAATAAGTGTGGTTATGTTATACATCAATTTAATGCAACATTCCTGCTTTATGCTTTTTTGCTAATGCATTATTACTTGCTATTTATTTTATATGTATTTTAGACTATGGAAACGATGTTAGACAGAAAGCAAATTTGAGTGATTTTCCTATTCTAGTTCAAAATGGGTCACAAAGTAGTGGAGACAATTCATAGAATCAAAATGCATTTGGCCCAGGAACTGCCAATAAATGTATAGTACAGTGATGGTTCAAGGTTTTGGAAAGGAGACGAGAACCTTAACGATGAGGAGCACAGTGGTCGGCCACGGAAAGTTGACAACAACTTAGAGCAACATCAAAATGATACTCTTACGTAAAACTTCATAAGAAGTTGCCCAAGAACTCAACACCGACCATGCTACAGATCTTTGGCATTTGAAGCAAGTCAGAAAGGTGGAAAAGCTCGGTAAGTGGGTGCCTAATGAGCTGACTGCAAATAAAGAAAAAAATGTAATTTTTGAAGTGCCATCTTTGCTTATTCTATGCAACAACAATGAACCATTTCTCAAACAGATTGTGACCTGTGATTAAAAGTGGGCTTTATTATGACAACCAGTGATGACCAGATTAGTGGCTGGGCTGGGAAGAAGCTCCAAAGCACTTCCAAAGCCAAAACAGCACCAAAAAGAGATCATGGTCACTGTTTAGTGGTCTGCTGCTGATCTGATCCATGACAGATCTGAATCCCAGTGTAGCCATTGTATCTGAGAAGTATGCTCAAGAAATCGATGAGATACACTGGAAACTACAATGCCTACAGTCAGCATTTGTCAACAGAAAGGGCCCAATTCTTTTCCATGAGAACACTCAACTGCACATCACACAACCAATACTTCAAAAGCTGAATGAACTGGGCTACAAAGGTTTGCCTCATTTGCCATATTTACCTGACCTCTCACCAATTGACTACCACTACTTCAAGAATCTTGGCAACTTTTTGCATGGAAATGTTCTATATCCAGCAGGATGCAGAAAAAGCTTTCCACGAGTTCATCGAATCTCAAAACATGGATTTTTATGCTACAGGAATAAACAAACTTATTTATTGTTGGCAAAAGTGTATTGTTGAATGGTTCCTATTTTGATTAATCAATGTATGTTTGAGCCTAGTTATACTGATTTAAAATTCACAGTCTGAAACTGCAATTACTTTTTCACTAACCTAATATAACTTGAGATAAAATAAAATAGCCTAAAATAAAGGGCTAAATTTAAGTAGATACAATTGACCTATAAATTGTAAGAAGGGTGTAATATCAAAATGGATATAACTCTATGAAATGTTCTGTTGGTAAGGTGGGACTGAAACTGAAAGGCTAAGAAATGTTAAAAACCTTAGAATTTATCTTTTAATTTTGATCAATTTTCATTTATAACTTAAAAAATAAAAGTAGAAAGCATCATGTGTTTTCTTAAATTTTTATTGAGATTTTTAGTTTG
>SJYQ01001152.1:22082-32958 GCA_006410935.1 Redunca redunca | reverse complement strand
AAAAAAAAAAAAAACAGCCACTGCAATTAAAGAAAGGCATTTGAAAGGTAAGATTTATTACTGTGATACATTACCTTATTTAGAATGAGAGAATTTATTATAGCCTTAAATTTCTCTGTAATCCAAATGACACTGTTGGCACCACAACCATTTTCTCCCAGTGCCAGTGTAAATTCACATGGTATTTTTCATGAATAAGCATGAAAATGTCAGCAATTCTAAACAAAAGGGAGATGGCAAGTTTGGAAATAAGCCAATAACTGTGCCAAATGACCCAGGAAGCTTGAATTTCAGAAAAGAATGTCTGAAATTGGGGTAACGTTGAATGCAACATTCTGAAGAAAACATACTTAAATTATACATTATAGCCACAAAAGGGGGTAAAGAATGAAAGTAAGATGAAGTGACCCACAGTAAGCTTGAAATAAAGTAGTACAGGCAGTGACATGGTGAGTTAAGCCCTCCACAGTGCTCATATTGGGGTCCTGGTAGACTTGCAGCCAATATGCAAGCACATATGGGCCTTTCATCAGGGGTTCTTAACCACAGACAATCTTACACACCAAGCAGTATATGCTGGGTTACATATGAGGAGAGACAAGCACATGAAGCTTAAGGGTTTTCATTTCTTTCTCATAATACTTTGTTTGCTTAAAAAATTTCTCAGTACACTTAATCATGCTGTAAAGTGTCTCCAAGATCTGAATAGATAGCTAGAGATGTTTACTTCTTTGAAAAAAGCTAAACTAAATAAGGCTTTAAAAAAGTCAAAGTCAAACAAACATGTTTAAAATCATTGATGAGGGGAGGAGTCAAGATGGCAGAATAGGATGATGTGTAGTTTGTCTCTGCTCACAGATACATACATCAAGAATACATCTACAAAAGGGACAATTCTCAGAAAGGACCTGCTGAACATAAGTGGAAGATTTCGGAAACCTAAAAGGACAAGAAAAATACCCTCAAAACAGGTAAGATGAAAGAAAGGGGAAAAAAAAGAGGAATAAAAAAGATTGAGACCCTGGAAAAGTTTGTGGAAGAAGCCCTGGCACCATAGAAGCAAAGCATTGTTATTGAGTGGCATGCAAGGGGCATGGCAGCCATTAGCCCACTTCCTTATCTTCCAGTTTCTGCCTCCATGGAAACTGGGAGGGATTAATTTCCAAAATACACAAACAGCTCATGCAGTTCAGAATCAAACCAAACAAACAACCCAATTAAAAAATGAGCAGAAGATCTAAATAGACTTTTCTCTAAAGAATAAATTGTTGTTTAGTTGCTAAGTTGTGTCCAACTCTTTCGTGACCCCCACGGACTGTTGCCCACCAGCCTCTTCTATCCATAGGATTTTCAAGGCAAGAATGCTGAATGGCCAACAAACACATGAAAACATGTTTAATATCACTAATTATTAGAGAAATGCAAATCAAAACTACAATGAGGTATTACCTCACACGGTCAGAATGGCACAGTCAAAAAATCTATAAACAATAAATGCTGGAGACTATGTAGAGAAAATGGAACCCTCTTAAACTGTTAATGGGAATGTAAGTTGGCATGGCCACTATGAAGAGCAGTATGGACATTCCTTAAGAAAACAAAAACAGAACTACCATATGACCCAGCAATCCCACTTCTGGGCATATACCCAGAGAAAACTATGATTCAAAAAGATACACTCACCTGAATATTCACTGGCACTCTACCATAGCCAGGACATGGAAGTAATCTAAATGTCCATCAACAGAGGAACAGATAAATATGTGCTATGTAAGTACAATGGAATATTACTCAGCCATAAAAAAGTAAGAGAACTGTGTCATTTGCAGAGATGTGGGTGGATCTAAAGGTGGTTATACAGAGGGAAGTTAAGTTAGAAAGAGAAAAACAAATATTGTATATTAACCCATACACGTGTAATTTAGCAAAGAGGTATAGCTGACCTTATTCGAAAAGCAGAAATAGGATACAGACTTAAGAGAACAAATGTATGGACACCAAGGGTGAAAGCAGGTGTAAATAGGGAGATTAGGATTGATATACATTCACTACTGGGTATAAAATAGAAAACTAATAAGAACCTACTGTGTAGCACAGGGAGCTCAACTTGGTGCTCTGTGGTGATCTAAGTGGGAAGGAAAGTCTAAAAAAGAGAGGATATATGTATAGGTATGGCTAATTTACTTTGCTATGCAGCAGAAACTGACACAGCAGTGTAAAGCAAATATACGTCAACAAATCAAATCATTGAAAAGATATAAAAACATTAAAAAGAAATCAACACACTGTTATTTATTTTTTTGAATCAAAATACTTTATATCTTTCTTTCCAAATATTTGTACTCCTACGGAAATGTTTATTTATTGATAAGTGGAGAGACTTTGATACATAATTTCCAATCAGTCTCCGATGTGCTGTGATATCAAATAACAAAGCCTGGGCACATTTGACCTCCTTTAGCAATTACACTTTTTATGTTCCCCTTAAAATCCTTCAGCTGGTAATAGTGTTGCCCCTTGAAGCACTGTTAATGAGTTTCCAAAGACTGCTACATATTGTCTAGAGAGTATAGATGTTACCCCCAAAGAAAGTATCTCCACTCAACTTTTGAAGCAAGTAATTCTGAGCCCCCAGTGATAAGAAACCACTTCCCTAAGGTGCAGATACTATTCCTCATCTCTTCTCCATTTTGGCCTCTAAACAAATGTCTTTATGTAAAGACATTTACATATAGAAAAATAGTTAAATATCAAAGCAAACAATAGATGAGATATATCATAAAAGAGTATCCTATGGCCTGTTGAAGGAAGTGGAAGTAAATTCTGTGGTGACAAGGTTTGGGTTTTTTTTAGCACCCATTTTCTGTCATCTGCCTCTTTGAGTCACTGCCCAGCAAGACTGTCCTAATTTGCTCTCCCTAACAATGGAAAGAACAGTCTTGATGTCTATCGCTTTTATAAATTGATCCATTTTTCCTAAAACCATACCCTATTTTTCTGATACTTGGCACTGTAACTTTAAATTCAGAAAGTTATTTTAAGATGTTGAATGGATAAACAGAACCCTTCACTATTACATATTTTTTTTACTGGAAAGATGTCTCCCACAAGCTGTTTTTGTAGAAACAATCAAAGACTAAGTTCCCAGAATAAGTCTCACACTCCTTAAGCTTAGTAATTGAAAGAAACTTTTGTATGTATTCAATGACTTACAGTTCCCAAAATTACTTTCACCCTAGGTTTGTAAATGGATCTAGGTTCTTAGTCAAGACTAGGGTGCTGAAAGATATCCAGGATTTGTTGAGCATTTACTGTGCAAAGTACATTCCAGCACTTAAGTTTATTTAATTCTCACAATGCTGTGGAAACTGAAGTAGAAAGAATTTGAGTGCATAAATGAAGATTCTAAAGCCACTATGATAAACTACCTTAAAAAGAGAATCATAAAATACAAAGAAAAGTTGTGGCGAAGCAAGAGGAAAGACACATGCCTTTAGTAGAAAGGGAGGAACTGTATGTTTAGAGAAACACATTAGTGATACTGACTTAGGGTACAAGCTAGATTCTAGAATTAGGAGATGGGCACTAAGTACATGAAAACAGAATCACAAATTATATCAAAGTAATACCACTTTCTTCATAGAAAATCAGGAAATACAGGAATAAAGATTTTACAGGACACCACATGGCTTTGAAAAAGCTTATCCTAATATGTAAGTGTATAGATTGTAGAAATAAAACAACAGAGATGATTAATTTAAGAGAAAAAGCCACACCCAATGAGCTGGATGCAATTAATAACTGCACTCAAAGATTTCTGGGTAAATTAAAGTTGGACAATGATTATAGCAGCTTTCAGCAAACCGTTGTCCTTCATGCTGATCACTCTAATATTAATATTCAGTTGGAGAAATCAAAGGCATAAAAGTAAAATCTGCAATTCACACAAAGCTAGGGGCTTCCATAAAAAGAAAGTCAGAATGAATATTTGAAAAAGTCCTTTAAATACCAGGCAAGGATAAAGGGCTTATACTAATAAAATGTAAATGTAAATTGTAATGCAAAGTTATAAAATAACCTTAAAAAGGTGTTTCATTCATGTACAAAAGTGGGATAGCTACTAGAAGAATTTTAAAGATGCATATAAATTAAATACAATTGAATAAAATTCAAAGAGAACCCACCCTCTGATCATGTTGTCAGAAAAGATGAAACACACAATGCCCTAGAAAAAGGCAAGGGGTTCTGTCTTCAGTTCTAAGCAATACTTTTTGAGATCAACATAATCAAGGTGGACGAGTTCAAAGACTGAAACTTGAAAGGAGTGGAGTCTAGAAACCATGGAGAGAGAGACTGGAGTCACTGCCAGGACAGAATTCAGGGACTGATATCTATCAACCTTTACACAGCCCAGAGTCCCAGTAGTAGTCAGCTTTGTAATCAGTCTGGCTCCAGGGTAATTTTAACACAGTCATTAATCTAGTGGGCCTCACCCTTTCCTCCTAATTCTACAATTCCACAACTCTCTTTCCTACGTCCAGATTTAAACCGTCCTTTTATCTCTGCAATACCTCTTTTAACATTTCTTAGATTCTAGTGACTCAAGAGCCCCCTTTTAAGAATCTTCATCCTACCCCTAAATGATTCTTTTCTTAAAAATATACTCAAATATGTAATTCCTAGGTTTAAAACATTAAAAAAAGAAGATACTCACTAGGATGAAGTTAAATTTCATATTTCTCTATAGCTTTAATGTGCTAATTTACATTATGATTCTAGAAGATGAGGAGAAAGGCGGCTATGATAGCCTAGAGTCTTAAAAATGTACTTGATATGATAGATGCAATCTTTCCTTTGCACTCCTCAATTATGTTGCATGGCTAATGTTCCGTAGAACATATTTCGAGAAATCCTACTCTACAGAATTCTACAAGTTAATGTGTTTCTGTTTTTCTATGAATTTCCTTCTAGTTTTTTGTGACAATAGCCTTTTCCCTGGGTTCTGGACTAGCGTCTTTCAACTTTGACAAACCTTCCGCATGTATATATCTCCATCCTCTTTTCAAAGTTTTTGTTCTCTACACTCCCTGCTCCCCCACCCCAACTTTTGGTTTGTTTCAGACACTCACACCACTCTCAAAATTCCACTTGTACCTCTCTACAATTGATTCTCAAATATTTAGTTCCTTCTGAAGTGGAAGCATAGTGGTTTGGTTAAAAAAAAATGATGGTGAAGGAGGTTAAACTTTAGGTCTACTTATTAGCTGTATGACCTTGGGTTTGAGTATTAGGTTAAGTTTCAGGAAAAATGCCTCAAGTATTTTTTATAAGCTATTCTTTCCTTTCCTGCCTCAAGCTCTTTTCTAAACCCAGGGCTATCATCACTGCTGAGCACTATAAATTTCCCCAGCACCTCAAACTTCAGATTTTAAGAACTTACTACTAATCCTACTTCAGTGAATTCTACACATCAACATTTCTTCATTTTCCTATTATAAATAATAGTACTGCCACTTGCATAATCACTATGGCTCAAAACTCAGTACTTGATTTTCTTTTTAAACCACACTCAAGAATTTGTTAGTTTCTGTCAAATTTTCTTCACCAGTTCACCCTAATCTCATTTCTCCCCCTCACTATCATCTGCAGTTTAGTTCAGGTGGAATCACTGAACACCTAGATGATGGCATTCATCTACTTAACTATTCTTTCTGGAATTTAAGGCACTTGAATGCAACTGTTGCAGCATTTTCTAAAGTTCTGTGATCTATTGGTCTTCTTTCAAACTGATATTTAAGGTAAAATCTGTTCTCTCTTGAATGAAAACTTGATATTTTATTGTCTACTATTCTCAAATTTAAAAACTGCTTTGGTTCCACATTGGTACTTCTGGTAGCGTGCCTAGTATTAGAGTTTGGGGCAAGTATGCAGTCCTTCCAATAGACTATGACCACTGAACACAAAGTCTTCTCTGGTGGTTCAGTTGGTAAAGAGACTGCCTGCAATGCTGGAGACCTGGCTTCAGCCCCAGGGTCAGGAAGATCCCTTGAAAAGGAAATGGCAACCCATTCCAGTAATCTTGCCTAGCGAATTCCATGGACAGAGGAGCCTGGTGGGCTACAGTCCATGGGGTCACAAAGAGTCAGACATTATTGAGTGACTAACACTTGACACCTGACTGAACACAAACACAATGTAATACATTTACATCCTCTTTATAACTCCCATCAGTTCAGTTCAGTCGCTCAGTCGTGTCTGACTCTTTGCGACCCCATGAATCACAGCACGCCAGGCCTCCCTGTCCATCACCAACTCCCGGAGTGCACTCAGACTCACGTCCATTGAGTCAGTGATACCATCCAGCCATCTCATCCTCGGTCGTCCCCTTCTCCACCTGCCCCCAATCCCTCCCAGCATCAAAGTCTTTTCCAGTGAGTCAACTCTTCACATGAGGTGGCTAAAGTACTGGAGTTTCAGCTTCAGCATCAGTCCTTCCAATGAACACCCAGGACTGATTTCCTTTAGGATGGACTGGTTGGATCTCCTTGCAGTCCAAGGGACTCTCAAGAGTCTTCTCCAACACCACAGTTCAAAAGCATCAATTCTTCGGCGCTCAGCCTTGTTCACAGTCCAACTCTCACATCCATACATGACTACTAGAAAAACCATAGCCTTGACTAGGTGGACCTTAGTTGCCCATAGTGTTTGGGAAATAAATGACATGACTATTTGTGAGTTTTTAAATATATTTTCATGAACTGCTGCTGCTGCTGCTAAGTCACTTCAGTCATGTCCGACTCTGTGCGACCCCATAGATGGCAGCCCACCAGGCTCCTCTGTCTCTGGGATTCTCCAGGGAAGAACACTGGAGTGGGTTGCCATTTCCTTCTCCAATGAACGAAAGTGAAAGCAAGAGCAAAGTTGGTTAGTCGTGTCTGACTCTTAGCGACCCCATGGACTACAGCCCACCAGGCTCCTCCTTCCATGGGATTTTCCAGGTAAGAGTACCGCAGTGGGGTGCCATAGCCTCTTTCTCTTTTGCTGGTCATTTTCCCCTTAAGTGATTTTCTTTTTAGAGCTCCTATAATACCTTATCTAGCCAATAAGACACACAGATATGTAGATACTTGTTATCTGAGTACAGATCTAAACTTTCCAATCAGTCTACAATTTCATAAAAGCATGATTTATCTACAATACTTTATCCCAAGTTAAACAATTTTCAAGAAGCTCCTGAAGAAACAAAGCAGCATATTTCATTAGAAAATTAAATATATCCAACATTACTTATTCCTATGTAATTGCACAGATTTCTAGAAGTTATTATTATATGTTCAGGAACCACTGAGCATATGGTGAAGTTTTAGAGCAAAAACAACCAATATACAACATTAGAAATAAAAATCCTAATGGATTTTTCCCTGCTCACTGTCTTAAATCCCCTATTTCACATTCTACTGGGGATGATTCTTCTTTAAAGCTTAAACATGCTCTAAGCCCTTCAACAAACGTAAACCAAGTCTAAAATCCTTTTCTTGGCCCATAGGCCTTATAGGATCTGAACCCTGTGTCTTCTTGTCCCACTTCACATGGTTCTGTTTTGCTTTCTGCTGTACTCAGTGTTTAGCATACCACTGGGCCAGAGTAGCCAGTTAATGAATAATGACTGGAAAGTTATTTTTTAAATGAAAATTAAATTTTATAATTGCTTATATTTCTAAAAAAAAATTATATTCTTGTGCAGTACCTCTGATATTCAACTTATCCCTTCTCACATTTAAAAATCATGTTTGGAGAACTCTATTTTTCTCCTTCACCCCCTTTTTCCATCTGTAAAACTGCAAAAATTCTTCTCAGCTAGTGGCTACATCTCAGGGAGGTGGAAAACATTAATAAGGTCATATTTTAAAATGCTCAAGCCTCCTCTGGATGAAAGATGTTACTGAGTATAAAGTATAATTACCATTTCTGATAGGATTACATTCTGGATGGGAAAGTATAAATGGGAGTCCCTAGAGGAAGAAGAACACTAATGGTTTAAGTGAGATGCTGAAGCCTGAGGATAAACTAATTTAAGTCAAAGCTCCAGAGTTAAAAAGAAAGTAATTTTAACTGGATTAAATAATGCCACCCATTGCAAAAGAACAGCCTGCCATTTACATAAGACATAATTTAAAGTGGATTTTCTGGAACTCTATGTAATATGCAGTTACCTCATTTTATAAGCTGGGGCTGGAATCAAAGATTGCAATACACTGTGATGGAATGAAGAAGAATACACCAAAATGATTATAATATTTAATCACATTTTTCTTGAGATAATCTCAAATACTAAATAAACAACTCTAAATAATTTATTTAATGTATAATTAGTGGAATAAAAACTAAGCATTTGAAAATATCATAAGAACTTGAATGTGTGTAACCTCTTTTCATTCTGTAAGGTCAGTGACCCACTATTTTTTTGACTTTTTGCTTCAGCTTTTCACTAAGTGCCTAGCATATAGCACTGAAACTCAGTAAATGCTTTTTAAAAAATAAATCATGAATTTTACAATCATTAATACTTTAAAATTTCACATAGTGGAATAAGTTTTGATACTACTGTCTCAAAGAATGAGTCAGAAACCAAACAGAAAAAACTAGTTCAGTTCAGTTCAGTTGCTCAGTCTCTGTTCGATTCTTTGCAACTCCGTGGACTGGAGCATGCCAGGCTTCCCTGTCCATCACCAACTCCCGGGGCCTACATAACTCATGTCCATCATGTTGGTGATGCCATCCAACCATCTCATCCTCTGTAGTCCCCTCCTCCAGTCTTTAATCTTTTCCAGCATCAGGGTCTTTCCAGTGAGTCAGTTCTTCGCATAAGGTGGCCAAAGTATTGGAGTTTCAGCTTCAACATCAATCCTTCCAATGAATATTCAGGACTGACTTCCTTTAGGATGGACTGGTTGGATCTCCTTGCAGTCCAAGAGACTCTCAAGTCTTCTCCAACACCACAGTTCAAAAGCATCAATTCTTCAGCACTCAGCTTTCTTTATAGTCAAACTGTCACATCCATACATGACCTCTGGAAAAACCACAGCTTTGACTAGATGGACCTTTGTTGGCAAAGTAATGTCTCTGCTTTTTAATATGCTGTCTAGGTTGGTTATAGCTTTTCTTCCAAGGAGCAAGCGTCTTTTAATTTCATTAAAGTTAAAATAGAAAACTAAGATGAGTAATATTCTTCTCTATGGCTCCTAATCCTGAATGGGGGGAAGCTCCTTGAATAGTCTTTTGTCGTTCCCTCACGAAGTCATGTCCAACTGTTTGGAACTCCATAGTCTGCAGGATCCCAGGCCTCCCTGTACCTCACCATCTGCCATAGTTTGCTCAAACTCATGTTCATTGAGTCAGTGATGCCATCCAACCATCTCATCCTCTGTTTTCCCCTTCCTCCTCCTGACCTCAATCTTTCCAAGTATCAGGTTCTTTTCCAATGAATTGGCTCATCTGATCAGGTGGCCAAAGTATTGGAGCTTCAGCTTCAGCATCAGTCCTTCCAATGAATATTCAGGGCTGATTTCCTTTAGGCTTGACTGGTCTGATTAGCTTGCTGTCAAAGGGACTCTCAAGAATCTTCTCCAGCACCAAAGTTTGAAAGCATCAGTTTTGGTCCTCAGTACTCTTTATGGTCTAACTCTAGTATTTAGTAATTTTAAATATTATTCCATAGATAAGAGATAAGGGTATAGATCAGACTGATTTATTCTAGTCTTGTAATCACTCCTGGCTTTCATGTGGCAGAAATTTCTCTGTGGTTAAGTGATGCACATAATAGAATAACTTGAGATTAGTAAATGAAGTTCCATGCTAACAGTATAGACCATCTCAAGAAGAACTCACACAGAAGTTTTGTGAGTTTACAAAGAGAATACTAGCTCAAATTCAAAGACACAGTAATATACCCTACACATAACCACAATTATTAGGCCAGTTTCTAGAGAATTCAGAAATGGACAGAAAAAGTTGATAGTGTTTTCTTGGAAACATCTCTATTACTACCACTTCTTGCATAGGGTCCTCTGCTGTTTCACTGAGTTTCTGGATGCTCCCACCTATTTTTTTTAAATCAATTTTCAAGTAATATCAAATACTTTTTGACTTAAAATATTATTACAACTAATTTAACTCACTTCACTGTATTCTTCTACCCTGAATCTTTGCCAATTTTGTTTTTTAATATTTCTTTCTACTTCTATAGAAACTGGCTCATGAGAATTTTTATTTTGCACATATAAAACTATAAGAGTAATTCAGGAATTTGTATTTTCTAATGAAATTGGTTATAAGCTTTTTAAGGATATTAAGGTTATCTTTGTAGTTGGTTTTCAGTTGGTAACTGAATATATACTAAGTATAATATATATTTAGTGATATGATACATGCATGAATGCTAAGTTACTTGAGTAGTGCCCAACTCTTTTTGAACCTAAGGACCAAAGCTTGCCAGACTTCTCTGGCCGTTAAATTCTTCAGGCAACAGTACCGGAGTGAGTTGCCATGCCCTCCTCCAGGGGATCTTCCTGACCAAGGGATCGAACCCATGTCTCTTAAGTCTCCTCCGCGGGCAGGTGGGTTCTTTATCTTGTCAAGTAAATATAATGTGACCACATTATTCATAGTATATTTTCTACTTACTTCTTCTTTATATATGTCATCAGTATATTAAAAAAGGCACTGTAAATTTTCAATAGTACAGGGTAGAAGAGATGATTATGTGATAGGTGTCTGGATTAGAAATGAAATGTAGAAGACATACTGTTTTAAAGTCATTATCATCTGCTTGGTTCAGAAATTATTTTGAGAATTATAAAAGATATATATATATATA
>SJYQ01001152.1:0-20668 GCA_006410935.1 Redunca redunca | reverse complement strand
CTACTAACTGCTTAAGGAATATCATTAAGGCTTTATATATATATATGTATATGTATATATATACTCCATCCTTGTAAAAATCACATGTGTTTGTATAAATGTATAAAGCAACACCTAAAATAATGGTTGGTACCAAAGATAGTTGAATTTACCTCCAGTTATAGAAACTCAAGTAAACTTTACTTTCATCTTCATTTATATTTTTGTAATATTTTTATTCAATGATCACTTATTATTTATTTATGTAATCAGAAAAAAAGACACTTTGCTGTAGAAGAAAAAGGTAAGCAGACTGGTTTCAGTTTAATCCATCAATCTGAAATCAGCCATGGACTGCCCATTTCCTCCTAGATAATATGAGATATGAGCATTCTATGATAGTTGATATTTGATAAACAAGTATATTTGGTCATTAAGCAATAGAGCAATAGAGCTTGACATAAATTCTTGAAGTATATTCTTAAAGTATATTCTATACTGAATATACTCTTTTTAAAATAAAATCATGCACTTTAATTAAAAAAAATTGTGGAAGGATGAATAATGCCCTCTTTCTCAGCTGTCCATACCATAATCCCCTGAGCTTGTGCATGTTTTAATTTTCATTGCAAAATGAACTTTTACAGGTGTGATTAAGTTAAGGATTTTGAGATGAGAAGACAATCCTGAGTCATCCAGGTGAGCCCATACTGGGTCCTTATGAAAGAGAAGCAAGAGGGTCAGTGTCAGAGAAGAGACCTGAGGGCAGAAGCAGAGGGTGGAGTGATGTACTCTGAAGATGGAGGAAGGGGCCACAAGTCATAGAATTCAGGTACCCTTTAGAAGCTGGAAAAGTCAAGGGAATAGACTCCTCTAACAGAAATGGATTCTATCAATAACCTTATTTTAGACTTCTGACTTTCACATCTGTAAGGGAATAAAATTATCACCATGTTGCAATACATTGGCAATAGAAAACTAATGCAAGTGTTTAACAATTATTAACAGAAACAAAGCATTATAAATCAGTTTCAGTTCAGAGAAAGACTTGCAAGATTTTTAAAATGGGAATTATACTACATAAATAGAAAAAACTGCTATAAGAATAAAATGATATAGCAAAAGTGACAGTGATCACCCTACTCACTAATGAGTTTCTCTCGTGTACCCCTTGTACTAACACAGGTTCCTAACCATGATTCCCACCTCTAGATGAAAACTGTTTTCATGTCAAGCTAACTTCAGCAAACATGACTCTAATTTTTAGGTATCGCCCTAAAGAATAGTAAAACATTTTTCAAAAGATAGCTGATAAGAATTACCAATTCCCAGATAAGAAGCTATTTTTACCAGCCTTTAATTTTTATTAAAGAATTACATAAGTCAAAGGGACCTGTATTCAAATACCCACCCCTTCTTTCCACACATCTACTAAGCATGGGAACTTGGACAAAATAAGGATTAAGAATATTTTCCTGTATTCCTTATTTTTTAAATGGGAACTATACTACATAAATAAACTGCTATAGGACAAAACTGTTACCAAAAGCAAATTGTGTGCCTGATGCACAGTGAGACCAAACAATACCAGAATGTCAGAGTCTGGAAAACAGAAGGAGATGGGTGGCTCATGCCTTAAAAGAAAACAAATTCCCAAATGCTTTAGCAAAGCCCTTTTCTAGGAAAGGTGAGAGAGGGGAGTGGTTAGTTTTTGCAAAGTTCTTGGTGTCAGATCCTTTGTTCTTGAAGTCAATAATGATGTTTCTGTAAATCTCTACCATTTGTGCATGCATGCTAAGTTGCTTCAATAGTATCCAACTCTTTTGTGACTCCATGGATTTTAGCCTGCCAGGCTCCTCTATCCATGGGGTTCTCTAGAATACTGGAGTGGGCTGCATGCCCTTCTCCAGGGGATCTTCCCAACCCGGGGAGTGAACCCCTGTCTCATGTCTCCTGCAATGGCAGGTGGGTTATTTACCACTAGTACCACTTGGGAAGCTCCAAATCTCTACCAAACAGAAGTTTTTCTATGCCCTGTCAAGAAAGAACCAGGTCCTGAGACAATACTTTCACCTTCTAGGGACTCGGTCCTGGCTAAGAGGAGGCATATTTTAATTGGTAGCTTCCTCAGGCCACCAAAATGGCTGGGGAGGGCGGTACGGCAGCTCCCACAAACTGCAACCCAGGCAGACTGCCACTGCTATTAAGTCACAGAGACAGGGATAGGGAAGATATTCACCACTACCTCAATGCCTGGGCCAAGGCCAGTGAGTGGCCTTAATGAGGGCTCTTGAGCCCTGCCGAACACAGCCCCCAGTTTGTCCCCTGAACCCCCAGCTCACATCTGTTTCAAGGCTGGGTGAGCTGGAGGGCCCCAGGGAGAGGCTGGGATCCACCTCTTACCTCACTCTCCACTAAGGCCACCACTTCACCAACCTTTGGCTAAAATCTTCTTCCTAACTGACATTCCTTGGCAGTTGGCTGCTTGTGGGTGGGGTACACTGCAGTGCTGACCAGAGGCTCAGCATGACCACTAAGGGTCACTTATTGACAGTTGGTTGCTTGTGAGAGGGCCCTCTGTGGTGCAGACCAGTGGCTGAGTGGGACCTGTTGCCTGGTAACAAGGTGAGCGGTAATGGCACACAGAAGCAACTGCATGCTAAAGGCTGAACTTGGCCTTGCTGTTAGGAAATGATACTGTATATAAAGTATTTAGCACAGTGTCAACACTTGGTAGTTGCTCAGAGAACAATGTCTACTATTCAGGAAAAATACTTCATTTTTCTCTAGTGATTTCTCCCTTTTATATTTTAATTTTTTTTTCTTTTAAAATTTTTATTTTAACTTTAGTTTACTTTACATTACTGTATTGGTTTTGCCAAACATTAACATGAATTCACCACGAGTGCACAAACGTTCCCAAACATGAATCCCCTCCCACCTCCCACCCCATGCCATCCCTCTGGGTCCTCTCCTTGCACCAGTCCCAAGCATCCTGCATTCTGCATCTGACATCAACTGGCGATTCGTTTCTTACTTGATAGTATACATGTTGCAATGCCATTCTCCCATCTCATCCCACCCTCTCCCTCTCTCTCTCCCCCAGAGTCCAAAAGTTCTCTCTATAGATCTGAGTCTCTTTTGTTGTCTCGCATACAGGGTCATCATCCCCATCTTTCTAAATTCCATATATATGCGTTAGTATACTGTATTGGTGTTTTTCTTTCTGGCTTACTTCACTCTGTATAATCACACATGTACCCCAATGTTCATCGCAGCACTGTTTGTAATAGCCAGAACATGGAAACAACCTAGATGTCCATCAGCAGATGAATGGATAAGAAAGCTGTGGTACATATACACAATGGAGTATTACTCAGCCATTAAAATAAAAAAAAAATACATTTGAATCAGTTCTAAGGAGATGGATGGAACTGGAGCCGATTATATTTTAATTTTGACAAAGAGAAAGAAAATCAAGTAGAAGAGTTACAGTATATTTTTATTAAACACTCCACAATGTTCTTTCTCAATCAATTGTTTCCTGGACCATCAGCTTCTAAGTCACTCCAGTTTCCACTCCAATCAGAGAATGATCTGCTAAATGTTTCAGAACTATTTGCATCAAATAGTTACCTAGCAACCATGTAAAATTAGATTTGAGTTTCTGTTAAAGTATACAGTATATACTGAAATAATTCAAAGATAGATGAATACTAGTCCATATCAGAATTTTAACTCTTAAAAACACACTCAGGTAGAATATCTCAAGAGCCCAAATCAGGAAAGTACAGTACTATTTATAACTTGGGGATTCCCTGGTGGTTCAGCAGTAAAGAATGATGTGGGCTCAATCCCTAGTTCTGAAAAATCCCCTGAAGAAGGAAATACCACCCCAGTATTCTTGCCTGGAAAATCCCATGGACAGAGAGGAACTTTGTGGGCTCCAGTCCATGTGGTCACAAACAGTAGGACACAACTTAGTGACTAAAGAACAACAACAGCTCAGAATTTTAGTATTTATTTGGTGTGTTCAACAATAGACTAAGCTCTCTACCCATATTGTATGAAAGATTAAAATATTAATGGCAAATTTTTATCAAGCACTAATTACATACCAGAAACTATTTTATTCTTTTGTGTGTATAGCTATTTGAAGAGTCAAAATAACTAATATAAGTGCTTGTATTGAAAAGATAAATCATATTTTAAAACACTAGATTCATTTGAATATTTCTGGTAAACAGTGAGACTCTTCAACTCTATTTTTCAACAATGAAGCAGACAAAATCCCAGCTTTCTAATACTTAAGTAAAATAAAATGACCTTCATACGTCGGTCCCTATTAGTCCTGAATCTTCAGCACTTTCAGAACCAATGACAAATGGGATTTTTAGTGAAGAGTCAGTGCCAGTGTTTAAGCTACTCCTTGATGATAAAGAAAAGGCATTTCAACATTTTACAAAATATCATCTGACACTCCCAAGAACCAGCAGCTAGTAAGATTCAACCAAGTAATATAACATCATAAACTCTTGAATTTTGTGTTAGAATCAGTGCTAATCACAAATGTAGGCAAATGTTAAAAAATGACTGAAGAACTGCTGGGTCCTAAAGACAAAGAATAGTTTGTTTTTCACTTTATACGTATCACTCATTCTTTAAAAGAATAACACATACCATCTGTTGCAGGGCAGTCATTTCATAATTTATGAGATCTGAGCTTGATATTTGAAACTCATTTAATATGAGTATTAGTCCTTGATAATCTCTGCAATATTCTTTTACTAGGCAAGCACTTTTCCTGGAATTAAGTCTTGATGAATTTGGGTAAATAGCTCGATAAATAGGATAGAACAGATCAGGATTATGCCAGAATACAGCCATAAGACAAGTTTGTTAGAATTTGATGCACACAGCCAACTACTGGTTCAATCAATACCTGAGAAAACAGAATGAATACAGAAGGTAAACAAACAAACAAACAAAAAAGTCCCTCAAAAGCCTTGTTGCAGAAATAAATGCATTTTGTTTCCAACAAATTTGAATATGGTCTTCATCTGAATTTTTCCTTTTGTCTTGATAAACTTAACAATGAGTTTTCTAAGATTAAGAATAGGAAAGAGAACAAGTCAAGGAAAACAACAGTATAGGAAAGCCTTTTGGGAGAGAATCATTCCTCTCTGCCTTTTGAGAGAGATTCATTCCTTTTTTGTCTCCATAATTACATTTGCTGGGTTTTGTTTGGTTGTTTTTAACTGCAGACAGTTTTTAGAAACTATTAAATCTCAATGTAACTGAATAGTGAATCTATTTCAAGCTACTTTAAAAACTAAAATGAGAAAGGATTTGCTGCAGAAATTTGGATGTAAACTTGAAAGCTTCCAAAAGTAAATAGAAATGGCACACCCCACCTTTTCTAAAAATATTCACTTATTGGCTTTCTCTAGGTAATTTTGAAATAAATTTACGAGACATGTTACAAGACTTGAAATCAAGCTATATACACAAAAGATTGCTCTTTCATGATATTGAGAAAGTTGGGTTTTTTGATGTCTCAATATTCTATCCTAAATTGTATTATGGAAAAGGAAATGGCAACCCACTCCAGTATTCTCGCCTGGAGAATCCCGCGGACAGGGGATCCTGGTGGGCTGCTGACCATGGGGTCGCACAGGGTCAGACATGACTGAAGTGACTTAGCTTGCATGCATGCATGCATTGAAGAAGGAAATGGCAACCCACTCCAGTATTCTTGCCTGGAGAATCCCAGGGACAGAGGAGCTTGGCGGGCTGCCATCTTTGGGGTCGCACAGAGTCGGACACCACTGACGCGTATTAGCAGCAGCAGTAGCAGCAAATTGTATTAATTATAGGCTATATTGAAGGTAAAGAAACACAAAATAACCAAATTATTCACATGAGGTCAATTTTGAATTTTGAAATATTCATGGAAGAATTTTAATTAATATGAGAAACTGAATTAGAATGCCAAATATCAATTAAAGGGGATATCTTTTAAACATATCTTTTAAAGAAGGTCTTACTCACTCCTTCCGTCTATTACTGTTGTTCTGTTGTTCAGTTGTTCAGTCATGTCTGACTCTTTGTGACTCCATGGACTGCAACAGGCCAGGCTTCCCTTAACTTTACTATCTTCCTGAGTTTGCTCAAACTTGCTCACTGAATCAATGATGCCTCCAACCATCTCATCCTCTATCATCCCCTTCTCTTTCTAACCTCAATCATTCCCAACATTAGGGTTTTTTCCAGTGAGTGTGCTGTTCGCATCTGCTGGTCAAAGTATTGGAGCTTCAGCTTCAGCATCAGTCCTTCCAATGAATATTTAGGGTTGATGTCCTTTAGGGTTTACTGGTTTGATCTCCTTGTAGTTCAAGGGATTCTCAAGAGTCTTCTCCAACACCATAGTTCAAAAGCATCAGTTCTTTGGTACTCAGCTTTCTTTATGGTTCAACTGTTGCCTTCATACATGACCACTGGAAAAACCATAGTTTTGAGTATACGGACCTTTGCTGACAAAGTAATGTCTGCTTTTTGATACACTTAGGTTTGTCATAACTTTTCTTCCAAGGAGGAAGCATCTTTCAATTTTATGGCTGCTGTCATGGCCTGCAGTGATTTGGGAGCCCAAGAAAATGAAGTCTGTCACTGTTTCCTTTGTTTCCTCATGTATTTGCCATGAAGTGATGGGATCGGAAGCCATGATCTTAGTTTATCCTGAATGTTGAGTTTTAAGCAAACTTTTTCACTCTCCTCTTTTACTTTCATCAAGAGGCTCTTTAGTTCTTCTTCACTTTCTACCATAAGGGTGGTGTTGTCTGCATATCTGAGGTTATTGATATTTCTCTTGGCAATCTTGATACCAGCTTAAGCTTCATCCATTACAGCATTTCACATGATGTACTATGCATTTAAGTTGAATAAGCAGAGTGACCATATACAGACTTGACGTATTCCTTTCCCAATTTTGAACCAGTCCATTGTTCCAAGTTCAGTTCTAATGGTTGCTTCTTGTTCTGCATACAGGTTTCTCAGGAGTCAGGTAAGGTGATCTGGTATTCCCATCTCCTTAAAATTTTCCAGAGTTTGTTGTGATCCACACAGTCAAAGTTTTTAGTGTAGTCAATGAAGCAGAAATAGATGTTTTCCTAAAATCCCTTTGGATTTTTCTATGATCCAGTGAATGTTAGCTATTTGTTCTCTGGTTTCTCTGGCTTTTCTAAATGGAGTTTGAACATCTCGAAGTTCTTGGTTCTAGAACTGTTGAACCCTAGCTTGAAGGCTTTTGAGCATAACTTTGCTAGCATATAAAATGAGGGCAATTATGCAGTAGTTTGAAAATTCTTTGGCATTGCCCTTACTTGGGATTGGAATGAAAATTGACCTTTTCCAGTCCTGTGGTCACTGTTGTGTTTTCCAAATTTGCTGGCATATTGAATGCAGCAATTTCACTCCATCATCTTTTAGGATTTGAATAGCCCAGCTGGAATTCCATCACCTCCACTAACTTTGTTCATAGTGATGTTTCCCAAGGCCCACTTGACTTCACACTCCAGGATGTCTGGCTCTAGGTGAGTGATCACATCATTGTGTTTACCCGGGTAATTAAGATCTTTTTTGTACAGTTCTTCTGTATATTCTTGCCATCTCTTCTTAATATCTTCTGCTTCTGTTAGGTCTATAATATTTCTGTCCTTTACTGTGTACATCTTTCCATGAAATGTTCCCTTGTTATCTCTAATTTTCTTGAAGAGATCTCTAGTCTTTCCTATTTTATTGTTTTCTAAGGTTACATAAACCTATTCTGAAATTTAAAGAAACAGAGTAGAATGAGGAAAGTGAAGTCGGAAAGTGAAGTTGCTCAGTCGTGTCTGACTCTTTGCGACCCCATGGACTGTAGCCTACCAGGTTCCCCTGTCCATGGGGTTTTCCAGGCGATAGTACTGGAGTGGATTGCCATTTCCTTCTCCAGGGGATCTTCCCGACCCAGGGATCAAACCTGGGTCTCCCACATTGTAGACAGATGCTTTACTATGTGAGCCACCAGGGAAGTCAACCAGAATGAGGAAAGGACAGCTCAATTTACATAAAACTATATAATCATACTATACAACTATACTCTGAATCTTAGGATCTTTAGATTGCTTCATAATTATTCACTAGTGTTATTAACCTAGAGCCAGTATGTGAAAACTCATATAATAAGGCCTGCACCAATATTTGTTGAGTGAAATAACTGAACATGGCCAGGATCCACCTGGAGGTGCTGGAGGACACTGACATGTTATCTAGTGTTGGGCTTCCCTGGTGGCTCAGAGAGTAAAGAATCTTCTTGCAACATGGGAGACCCTAGTTCAATCCCTTGTTGGGATCTTCCCTGGAGAAGGGAATGGGAAAACACTTCAGTATTCTTACATGGAGAATCCCACAAACAGATTTGCCTGGTGGGCTACATGTAGTCCAAGGGGTCACAAAGTGTCAGCCATGACTGAGAGACTAACATTTTCACTATCTATTGCAATCTATGGAGAAAAATGGTTCTGGAGGTGAATAAACTAGCACTAAAAAGTTAACATCAGTGAGAAATGCATGACTCTAAAGGACACAATGCACAAATCCATAGTAATATTGGGTGTGATTCATGCAATTTCCAGCACCATTCAGTTCAGTTCACTTGCTCAGTCGTGTCCGACTCTTTGCAACACCATGGACTGCAGCACATCAGGCCTCCCTGTCCATCGTCAACTCCCAGAGTTTACTTAAACTCATGTCCACTGAGTCAGTGATGCCATTCGACAATCTCATTCTCTGTCGTCCCCATCTCCTCCCACCGTCAATCTTTCCCAGCACCAGAGTCTTTTCAAATAAGTCAGTTCTTTGCATCAGGTGGCCAAAAATATTGGAGTTTCAGCTTCAGCATTAGTCCTTCCAATGAATATTCAGGACTGCTTTCCTCTAGCATGGACTGGCAGAATATCTCTGCTGTCCAAGGGAGAAGACTCTCAAGAGACTTCTCCAACACCACAATTCAAAAACATCAATTATTTGGCACTCAGCTTTCTTTATAACTCTCACATCCATACATGACTACTGGACAAACCAGAGCTTTGACTAGATGGACCATTTTTGGCAAAGTAATGTATCTGCTTTTTAATAAACTGTCTGGGTTGGTCATAACTTTAAGCAAACATTTTCACTCTCTTCTTTCACTTTCACCAAGAGGCTCTTTAGTTTTTCTTCGATTTCTGCCATAAGGGTGGTGTCATCTCATTTTCTGAGGTTATTGATATTTCTCCCAGTAATCCTGATTCAAGCTTGTGGTTCATTCAGTCCAGCATTTCTCATGATGTACCCTGCATTTACATTAAATAAGCAGGGTGACAATATACAGCCTTGACATACTCCTTTCCCGATTAGGAACCAGTCTGTTCCATGTCCAGTTCTAACTGTTGCTTCTTGACCTGCATACAGATTTCTCAAGAGGCAGGCAAGTGATCTAGTATTCCCATCTCTTTAGAATTTTCCAATTTGTTGTGATCCAGTCAAAGAATTTGGCATAGTCAATAAAGCAGAAGTAGACGGTTTTCTGGGACTCTCTTGCTTTTTCAATGATCCAGCAGATGCTAGCAATATAATCTCTGGTTCCTCTGCCTTTTCTAAATCCAGCTTGAACATCTGTTAAGTTCACGGTTCATGTATTGCTGAAGCCTGGCTTGGAGAATTTTCAGTATTACTTTGCTAGCATGTGAGATGAGTGCAATTGTGCAGTAGTTTGAGAATTCTTTGGCATTGCCTTTCTTTGGGATTGGAATGCAAACTGACCTTTTCCAGTCCTGCGACCACTATTGAGTTTTTCAAATGTGCTGGCATATTGAGTGCAGCACTTTCACAGCATCAATTTTCAGGATTTGAAATAGCTCAACTGGAATTCCACCACTTCCACTAGTTTTGTTCATAGTGATGCTTCCTAAGGCCCAATAGACTTAGTATTCTAAGATGTCTGGCTCTGGGTGAGTGACCAACCCATTGTGATTATCTGGGTCATGAAGATCTTTTTTGTACAGTTCTTGCCACCTCTTTTTAATATCTTCTGCTTCTGTTAGGTCCATACCATTTCTGTCCTTTATTGTGCACATCTTTGCGTAAAAAATTCCCTTGCTATTTCTAGTTTTCTTGAAGAGATCTCTAGTCTTTCCCACTCTATTGTTTTCATCTATTTCTTTGTATTGATCACAGAGGAAGGCTTTTTTTTTTTTTTAATCTCTCCTTGCTATTCTTTGGAACTCTGCCTTCAAATTGGTATATCTATCCTTTTCTCCTTTGCCTTTCACTTCTCTGCTTTTCACAGCTGTTTGTAAGACTTCCTCAGACAACCATTTTGCCTTTTTGCATTTCTTTTTCTTGGAGATGTTCTTAATCACTGCTTCCTGTATAATATCACAAACCTACATCCATAGTTTAGCTACTCTATCAGGCACTCTGTCTAATCCCTAGAAAAAGCAATTTCCCCTACTTTCTTCAATTTAAGTATGAATTTGGCAATAAGGAGTTCATGATCTGAGCCAGAGTTAGCTTCTGGTTCTGTTTTTGCTGACTGTATAGAGCTTCTCCTTCTATGGCTGCAAAAAATATAATCAATCTGATTTCAGTATTGACCATCTGGTGATGTCCATTTGTAGAGTCTTCTCTTGTGTTGTTGGAAGAGGGTGTTTGCTATGACCAGTGCGTTTTCTTGGCGAACTCTGTTAGCTTTTGCCCTCTTCATTCTGTACGCTAAGGCCATATTTGCTCATTACCCCAGTATGTCTGACTTCCTACTTTTTCATTCCAGTCCCCTATAATGAAAAGGACATCTTTTTAGGGTATTAGTTGTAGAAGGTCTTGAAGGTCTTCATAGACCATTCAACTTCAGTTTCTTCAGCATTACTGGTCAGGGCACAGACTTGGATTACTGTGATATTGAATTGCTTGTCTTGGAAATGAATAGAGATCAATCTGTCATTTTTGAGATTGCATCCAAGTATTGCATGCTGGACTCTTTTGTTGACTATGATGGGTTCTACATTTCCTCTAAGGGCTTCTTGCCCAAAATAGTAGATATAATGGTCATCTGAGTTAAATTCACCCATTCCAGTCCATTTTAGTTTGCTGATTCTTAAAATGTCAATGTTCACTCTTGCCATCCTGTTTGACCACTTCCCATTTGCCTTGATTCATGGACCTAACATTCCAGGTTCCTATGCAATGTTGCTCTTTACAGCATTGGACTTTAACTTCCATCAGCAGTCACATCCACAACTGGGTATTGCTTTTGCTTTGGCTCTGTCTCTTCATTCTTTCTGGAGTTATTTCTCCACTCATCTCCAGCAGCATATTGGGAACCTAGCGACCTGGGAAGTTTATCTTTCAGTGTCCTATCTTTTCGACTTTCATACTCTTTGTGGGGTTCTCAAGGCAAGAATACTGAAGTGGTTTGTATTCCCTTCTCTAGTGAACCACGTTTTGTCAGCACTCTCCACCATGACCCATCCATCTTGTGTGGCCCTTCATTGCATGGCTCCTAGTTTCATTGATTTAGATAAGGTTGTGGTCCATGTGTTCAGGTTGGTTAGTTTTTCACGACTGTGGTTTTCAGTCTGTCTGCCCTCTGATGGAGAAGGTAAAGAGGCTTATGGAAGCTTCCTGACGGGAGAGACTGACTGAGGGGGAAACTAGGTCTTGTTCTGATGGGCAGAACAATGTTCAGTAAATGTTTAATCCAATTTTCTGTTGAAGGTTAAGTCTAAAGAGGATGCAGAGTAGGGAATATGTGCTGAAAGAATGCACAGAATTGAGGGTAGAAGAGAAAATTTGTTTGATGTGTCTTAGTACCACTTTGGGGTCAGAGAGAACAACTGCATAAAATAGCACTGTTTCAAGAGCTAAATCATAGGACAGATTGCTCTGTGACTAGTTCTAAGAAGGACTCAAAATCCTGAGGTGATCAAAAAAAAAAAAAGAACAAGAACGAAGATAAAAAGTCTTTTCTGTGAATCTATACTGACAGTCTAGAGCAATAGAGATGGCTAAGATACCCAGGGCTTCCTGGGATAAATTAAAAGCATAACAATTCTAAGCCCAAGTACCCTATAGCACTGATTGTCAAAAAACTTCAGAAATGGGTGAAATGTCACAACCATCTTAATTTTAATAGCTATGATATACTCATAATTTAACATATATACTGGGAATTTAATTTAATATGGCCATCACTGGATAAACCTTTTTATGTATATTTAATTTTAATTTTCACAGACACTATGTGAAATTATTATGATCCCTACTTTCTATGTGAAAAGACTCATTCACAGAGCAATAAAGTCATTTCACTAGAAAACAGCTATTAATTAGCAAAATCAGAACATAAATTCTAAGGTTCTCACTCTTACTGTTATAGTCTCATGCTTGAGAGAACTGGTAAGGGAATGGAAAATGTGACAGGACCTGCCATGTGCCTAAGTAATAATTAGAAATATGTCATTGCCATGAAGAACACTTGGAAGGAGCCTCTTCTTTTGTCTCTATATCACTTATTATTCTATCCTGCATTGGTTTCTATTCCAATTGAAGTATAAAGCAATTAGCACAAAGAGGACAAAATATATTATTAAAACGCAATTATAAAAACAAAAGAATATTGAGTTCCTTTCCCTTTCTGATTCAATGTTAATATGACTACTCTAAGGATGACAGAATTATGAGATGATTATGGTTTCTTGGAAGTTAAAAAACAATCATATTTATAATATTGGGGGCATTTAGACATTGTGCAAAACTTTGAAGATAATTAGGTTTTTATTGGGCTTCCCTGGTGGCTCAGATGGTAAAGAATCTGATGGTAAACAATGCAGGAGACCAGGGTTTGATCCCTGGGTCAGAAAGATCCCTTGGAGAAGGAAATGGCAACCCACTTCAGTATTCCTGCCTGGAGAATCCCATGGACAGAGACTGGCAGGCTACAGTTCATGGGGTTGCAGAGTCAGACATGTCTGAGCAACTAAGTACTGATAAAATGGAATTAAATTAATACATGCAGAGTTGACTTGGAAGTCCATAAATAATGGATTTAATTCAAGTATTACTCGGTTACTATGAAAAATTCTTCTTTGCTTAAAGTAAATTTAAATGGAAACTCACAGCATTTATTCACCCTATCTGATTAGCTCGTATATTTACCATATACCACTTATTCACCCATTCAATATTTTTGCTGCCTATTATAAGTAGTTCAGTTCAGTTCAGTTGCTCAGTCCTGTCCGACTCTTTGTGACCCCATGAATTGCAGCACGCCAGGCTTCCCTGTCCATCACCAACTCCCAGAGTTCACTCAGACTCGTGTCTATCGAGTCAGTGATGCCATCCAGCCATTTCATCCTCGGTTGTCCCCTTCTCCTCCTGCCGCCAATCCCTCCCAGCATCAAAGTCTTTTCCAATGAGTCAACTCTTCACATGAGGTGGCCAAAGTACTGGACTTTCAGCTTTAGCATCATTCCTTCCAAAGAAATCCCAGGGCTGATCTCCTTTAGAATGGACTGGTTGGATCTCCTTGCAGTCCAAGGGACTCTCAAGAGGCTTCTCCAACACCACAATTCAAAAGCATCAATTCTTCGGCACTCAGCCTTCTTCACAGTCCAACTCTCACATCCATACATGACTACTGGAAAAACCATAGCCTTGACTAGATGGACCTTAGTCGGCAAAGTAATGTCTCTGCTTTTGAATATGCCATCTAGGTTGGTCATAACTTTTCTTCCAAGGAGTAAGAGTCTTTTAGTTTCATGGCTGCAGTCACCATCTGCAGTGATTTGGGGGCCCAAAGAAATAAAGTCTGACACTGTAGATATATGTAATACATTAAAATTGATTTTTTGAACCATTAACTTGACTTTGGTTTGCTTTAGGCTTGCTATATTCATAGAATTAAAATGATTTCTGTCTATAACAACATGTGCATCTCATATCCAGCCAGTCCATGGAAGAGACAGTTTCCATGTTTATCTTTTAAAAATATCATTAGAGAAATACACAATAATCTTTAATTCAGAAAATAAAACTGTCTTCACTAGTTTACATCATAAGTAAACAATTTTTTTCCAAATATGTTAATCATGTCAAAAAAATTGTAACAGGTTATAACTTAGTATTCTAGTGGTGCTATATCAAAATACCACAAACTTGGTGATTTTAAACAACGTACATTGTCAGAAGTTCGAAATGGGTCTTAAGGGCTAAATAAGAGGCCAACAGAATTGTGTTCATTTTGGACGCTCAAGGGGAACGTCTATGTCCCTGTTCTTTCCAGCTTCTTATAGGACACCTGCATTCCTTGGTCAGTAGCCCCTGCCTCCATCTTCAGTGTGCATCCCTCCAATCTCTGCTTCTGCTGTCATATCTCTTCTTTTGAATATTACTTATTACTTTCTTTTTTAAATTTTATTTTTAATTGGGGGATAATTGTTTACAATGTCATGTTGGTTTCTGCCATACAACAAAGTGAATCAGCCATAAGTATATATATGTCCTCTTAAACTTCCCTCTACACCCCACCCCATCCCACCCCTCTAGTTTGTCACAGAGCACTAGGCTGAACTCCCTCTGATATATACCAACTTCCCACTAGATTTATTTTTCATATAGTAATGTATAAGTTTCAGTGCTATTCACTCAATTTGTCTCATCCTCACCTTCCTTCACTATGTCCACAAGTCTCTTTTCTATGTCTGTGTCTCTATTACTGCCTACAAATAACTTTATCAGTACCATTTGTTTCTAGATTATATATATATGCATTAATATATGATATTTGTTTTTTTCTTTCTGGCTTACTTCATTCTGCATAACAGGCTCTCAGTTCATCCACCTCACTAGAACAGAATCAAATTCACTCCTTTTATGGCTGAATAATATTGCATTGTATATATGTACCACAACTTCTTTATCGATACATCTGTTAATGTCTTGCCTCCTTTTTATAAGGACATTTATGATTAGATTGGGTCTCCATGCATAATCCAGGATAATGTCTCCTTCTCAAGATCTTCAAAGTCTGCAAAGTCTGTAATCAAATCAGCAAAGTCTCTCTGCCACTTATAAACACCTAATAATGGGATTAAGATATGGATTATTTAAGGGACCACATTGAGTCTACCACATAAGTATTTAATTGTATAAAATAATCTGGCTTTAATAGCAGAGCTTTGAAAAAATTTTAAGCAATTTAATAAAATTTATATTCACAGGATCTGTGATCTATCACAGNCTCTTTAAATGTCATGTTTATATTATTCAGTTTGAGGGTCTTATAAAATTTTATTTGATTAAGTTTAAGTGCATTAGTTATATAACCTTACTATTTCAAATGAAGTAAGTGAGTATGGGTAAGTTAACCTCTCAAACTGCAAGTCTATAATAACAGTTTACTTCCTAAATCAAATACTTTCCTAACTCTCCAAATCCAATTAATTTTTAATCCTTGAAGAGTTGACACATTGGAAAAGACCCTGATACTGGGAGGGATTGGGGGCAGAAGGAGAGGAGATGACAGAGGATGAGATGGCTGGATGGCATCACTGAACTGATGGACATGAGTTTGGGTGAACTCCAGGAGTTGGTGATGGACAAAGAGGCCTGGCAAACTGTGACTCATGGAGTCATTAAGAGTTGGAAACCACTGAGCGACTGAACTGAACTGAATTGAACTGTCATTCATCTTGTTTACTGATAATTAGCATCATGTTTACATTTACATATTAGTCAGTACAGTACAGTCGCTCAGTCGTGTCCCACTCTTTGTAACCCCATGAATTGTAGCACACTACGCCTCCCTGTCCATCACCAACTCCCTGAGTTCACTCAAACTCCTGCCCATTGTGTCGGTGATGCCATCCAGACATCTCATCCTGTGTTGTCCCCTTCTCCTGCCCCCAATCCCTCCCAGCATCAGAGTCTTTTCCAGTGAGTCAACTCTTCACATGAGGTGGCCAAAGTACTGGAGTTTCAGCTTTAGCATCAGTCCTTTCAATGGACTGGTTGGATCTCCTTGCAGTCCAAGGGACTCTCAAGAGTCTTCTCTAACACCACAGTTCTAAAGCATCAATTCTTCAGAGCTTAGACTTCTTCACAAACCAACTCTCCCATCCCTACATGACCAATGGAAAAATCATAGCCTTGACTAGATGGATCTTTGTTGACAAAGTAATGTCTTTGTTTTTGAATATGCTATATAGGTTGGTCATAACTTTCCTTCCAAGGAGTAAGCATCTTTTAATTTCATGGCTGCAATCACCATCTGCAGTGATTTTGGAGCCCAAAAAAATAAAGTCTGACACTGTTTCCACCATTTCCCCATCTATTTCCTATGAAGTGATGAGACCGGATGCCATGATCTTAGCTGTCTGAATGTTGAGCTTTAAGCCAACTTTTCCACTCTCCTCTTTCACTTTCATCAAGAGGCTTTTTGTTCCTCTTCACTTTTTGCCATAAGGGTGGTGTTATCTGCATATCTGAGGTTATTGATATTTCTCCCGGCAATCTTGATTCCAGCTTGTGTTTCTTCCAGCCCAGCATTTCTCGTGATGTACTCTGCATAGAATTTAAATAAGCAGGGTGACAACATACAGCCTTGATGTACTCCTTTTCCTATGTGGAACCAGTCTGTTGTTCCATGTCCAGTTCTAACTGTTGCTTCCTGACCTGCATATAGGTTTTTCAAGAGGCAGGTCAGGTGGTCTGGTATTCCCCTCTCTTTCAGAATTATCCACAGTTTATTGTGATCACACAGTCAAAGGCTTTAGCATAGTCAGTAAAGCAGAAAAAGATGTTTTTCTGGAACTCCCTTGCTTTTTCTATGATCCAGCAGATGTTGGTAATTTGATCTCTGGTTCCTCTGCCTTTTCTAAAACCAGCTTGAACATCTGGAAGTTCTCGGTTCACGTATTGCTGAAGCCTGGCTTGGAGAATTTTGAGCATTATTTTACTAGCCTGTGAGATGAGTGCAATTGTGTGGTAGTTTGAGCATTCTTTGGCATTGCCTTTCTTTGGGATTGGAATGAAAACTGATCTCTTTTCCAGTCCTGTGGCCACTGCTGAGCTTTCCAAATTTGCTGGCATATTGAGTGCAGCACTTTCACAGTGTCATCTTTCAGGATTTGAAAGAGCTCTACTGGAATTCCATCACCTCCACTAGCTTTGTTCATAGTGATGCTTTCTAAGGCCCACTTGACTTCACATTCCAGGATGTCTGACTTTAGGTGAGTGATCACACCATTGTGATTATCTGAGTGGCGAAGATGTTTTTGTAGTTCTTCTGTGTATTCTTGCCACCTCTTCTTAATATCTTCTGCTTCTGTTATGTCCATACCATTTCTGTCCTTTATAGTGCCCATCTTTGCATGGAATGTTCCCTTGGTATCTCTAGTTTTCTTGAAGTGATCTCTAGTCTTTCCCATTCTGTTGTTTTCCTCTATGTCTTTGCACTGATCACTGAGGAAGGCTTTCTTATCTCTCCTTGCTATCCTTTGGAACTCTGCATTCAGATGGGAATAATCTTTCCTTTTCTTCTATGCTTTTTTCTTTTTTCTTTTCACAGCTATTTGTAAGACCACCTCATACAGCCATTTTGCTTTTTTTGTTTCCTTTCCATGGGGATGGTCTTAATCTGTTTCCTATACAGTGTCATGAACCTCATTCCATAGTTCATCAGGCACTCTGTCTAGCAGATCTAGTCCCTTAAATCTATTTCTCACTTCTACTGTATGAGGGATATGATTTAGGTCTTACCTGAATGGTCAATTAAGTCTGAATATGGCAATAAGGAGTTCATGATCTGAGCCACAGTCAGCTCCCAGTCTTGTTTTTGCAGACTGTATAGAGCTTCTCCATCTTTGGCTGCAAAGAATATAATCGATATGATTTCGGTGTTGACCATCTCTGATGTCCATGTGTAGAGTCTTCTCTTGTGTTGTTGGAAGAGGGTGGACCATCTGGGGAGCCCATAATGTACCAGGTACAATACAAAAAGTAATGGACATTACATGAAGTAGCAAAGAACATACCCTGTTTAAAGGGTGCAGCATATATTCAGCTTTGGTCTGCAGTTGCCCAAGGGAATGCAGGTCAAGTGTTTCTCCATACTTAATGTTAAAACTGACTTGTTGATATCTGAGAGGCCTAAAGAAATCCCCTGCAGGCTGTATTTAGCACAGGACTAGCTCCGGGATTTGGTGATGGACAGAGAATTCTGGTATGCTGCAGCCCATGAGGTTGCAAAGAGTCAGACATGACTGAGTAACTGAATTGCACAGTCTACTGAGAAGTTTGCTTCTTTTTAATTACATGTAGGCTCTTTGACATGCCTGGAAAATCCCATGGATGGAGGAGCCTGGTACGCTCCAGTCCATGGGGTCGCTAAGAGTCGGACATGACTGAGCGACTTCACATTCATTTTTCACTTTCATGCATTGGAAAAGGAAATGGCAACCCACTCCAGTGTTCTTGCCTGGAGAATCCCAGGTACGGGGGAGCCTGGTGAGCTGCCATCTATGAGGTCACACAGAGTCGGACACGACTGAAGCGACTTAGCAGCAGCAGCAGCAGCTGCAGCAGCAGCAGCAGCCATAGCATCAGGCTCTTTGACAACCCCATTCTCCTTCCTTGCAAACAACTGAATTTCATGCAGTCCTGATGCCTGCAGGTGGCTGGCCACCATGCAGTCCCTGGTGGCTCAGATGGTAAAGAATCCGCCTGCAATGCAGAAGACCCAGGTTTGATCTCTGGGTTGGGAAGATCTCCTGGAGGAGGGCATGGCAACCCACTCCAATATTCTTGCCTGGAGAACCCCATGGACAGAGGAGCCTGGCAGGCTATGGTCCATGGGATCACAAGAGTTGGACACGAGTTAGTGACTAAACCACCACTGCCACCCTTATTCTTGCTTGGAGAATTCCAGGGACAGAGGACCCTGTCAGGCTACAGTCCATGGGGTCGCAAAGACTAGGAAATGACTGAGCAACTAACACTGAGTCCCAGCAGAGATATTTACAGGATTTATATTACACAGACCATTTTTGGAACTGATTTATCCAAACACGGAGTCCTTGCTGTCCACTAACACTCTCTAGATTACTGGATCTTGAGATTTACCTTTTTCCCTTTTGATTCTGGAACTATTACTCTGTTATTTCCCAACCCTCTGTCCCCCAAAAGACTGTTTTTCAACTGAGTCAAAATTTTTTTTTGCAGATTGCAAACAAGTATTTCTAATTAATATATTAGTTAATTACATTAAAAAAATTTTCTATCTTTGTGTTCTTCACTGTGATGTGTATCAGGACTCAAAAGAATCCCAGCATAGAGGGACATCAGGATTTCTACCCTGCTGATCTATGGCTTCATTTCCTGTCACTCTTGTATTTTGTTCTTATACAAATACCAAACTGGTTTTGTTTTATATTCACCATAACAGTTTCTTATCTGTTATTGCTCCATCAGCCAAAACTGATTGCCCTTCTCACTAAAGTCTGCTCATTCTTTAAGGCTCAGCTCAAGGGTCATCTCTTTCAGAAAACCTTCCCTAAAGATGTAACCACCTGTTACAAACTTCAAGCACTATGAGACGGGCATGTCTCCTCCAGTGCCCTGTGAATATGAAGTGCTCAACTGCTTTGCTGAACAAGTAACAGTGTAACTTTGGGGGCCTTGAGTCTCATTTGGCTAAATTTCTCAAGGACAGAATTTTTATCTTAGCTTTCTACCAACTATTTAGCACAGTGTCTGGTCTGCAATATAAACTGATTGAGGAAAGGACTATAAGAAAGGGAAATCTTGAAAGCAACTGATATCATCTAGTTGAAACTAACTTCCATAAACATGTGAAGCAGTTGGACAAAAGTATGAGAGAGTTTAGGATGAGAACTTCTAAGAAAGTATATAGTCCACTCGTCCTTCCTGTTTTTCAAATGTATAATAGCAATTTTTATGAATATTTCATATTTATTATGTACAATAAAAGTTTTAATTAACTGCTAAAAATCTGACTTACAAAAGCTTTATAAATTGTATGTTAGGTGCAAGTTACTGTCAAGTATAGAGAAAATATTTAAGAAAGAAACTAGTGGGGAGAAAAAGGAGAAAGGAAAGGAAGAATTTTGATATTCTTTTAAGTATCATTCTAAAAACAGAGAATTTAGATAACTGATATTCTTCTTATAGAACGATAATACTTGATATATTATAAGAAGGTATACAATAATAATATGGAAAACAAATTGGTTGCTAGTAGCATTCTTGAGGCACTTCCCAGGTGGCACTAGTGGTAAAGAACATGCCTGCCAATGCAGAAGGCATAGAGACACCAGTTTGATTCCTGGGTTGGGACGATCCCCTGGAGAAGGAAGTGACAACCCACTCCAGTATTCTTGCCTGGAGAATCCCATGGATGGAGGAGCCTGGCAGGCTATAGTCCATAGGATCGCAAAGAGTTGCATGACCGAAGCAACTTAGCACAGCACAATATAGCATTCTTGAGGAATATAGTAACAAACATCAAATAACTTGGAGAACTAAAATTAATAAATTCTTTTTTTTTATTACCATAGATCTTTCCTTTGAGTTATAAGGTCTGTCTTATAGA
>SJYQ01001149.1:1362748-1406179 GCA_006410935.1 Redunca redunca | reverse complement strand
AGAATTACCATTATTTTATCAAAATATATCAGTTTAACATGATAATTATTCCATTAGTCCATTAACTGAATTTTCAGAAGTTTATGTTTAAGAAGGTTCTCACAGACAGTGTGTTCTATAGAAAATTTAAACCCTTTTCTTACTCTTTCTAAAGTGTGTATTAGAATGGACTTTGAGATAGGTTTTGTCTTACATTCATGGTAAATATGGGTAATATCAATGGATTACTAACTTCTAGGCACTTTTCTAAGCACTGTTACATGTATTATAATATGTAGTCCCCATGTCAATGATGAGATATGCAAATCACTAATACTTAGAGTTCAATATCCTTTAAAATATCACACAGTTACCAATCTGCAGAGCTGACAGTCAACCCCAATCCTCTGGCTCCAAAATTTCCTTAATATCCTGCTAATTATAGGGAAAGATCCAGAGGTAGTAGTTAAATCCATGTAATACTGTTGGCTAACTTCACTTGAACAACATCTTTCCTTTCTGACCTCTGTTCCTTCTTCAAATATGGTATATGCCTTTTCTCTCCACTGTTGGACTGGACAGCTTCTGACGTTAGGTTTCTCTGTCCAAAGTCAATGTCATCAGAGGCACAGATTAATTTTTGCCATAATAAGACACTCTATATAGTGTATATATTGATATGTAAGGCATATGGCCTAAAATCAAATAACACAGCTCTTACTTGGTTGATATGACAACTGCATCAAGTCTGTCTGCTGTCCATCTTGACAGAAAGTCATAGGTATAATAATCTGAAATAAAAGAAAAAAATATTGGACTATCAGGGGATTTTCAACTTTAAGGGATCCAATATGTTGCATTTTCCTTTGTGTACCATTTCTCAAAGACTCTCTGTTCCTTATCAGTTCCTAGAATACAGGAAAGAGTAGAGCTGCATGCAGTTCTCAGGACTGAGATCATGGGAAAGGGCACCTGCTTGGATTCCTTTCAGTGACTCTCTTCAGCGACCTTGTATGTATTAGACTATCCATTTTGTTGCAACTGGTAGAATTTCATTCTTTGTAATGGCTGAGTAATCATTTTACTGAAGATATATAAGCATGCATTTCTGTTAGTGAAATACCCTTGTTCCACTAGAGACTTGGGTCCCCCGCGTCCTTCTTTCTGTCTTCATTCTCTTCGGAGCATGGAAGCCTACCGAGCTCACTTTCTCCACCGGGCTTTCAAGACCTCCTTGAGAGGATGCCCTGTGCCTTCGTGAGTGGTACAAGTCCTGTGTGTGGGCTTTATTGGTTTTCCACATAACCCGAGAAATACTGCTCTGTCTCTTTTTCTCTTTCTTTTTGTCGACTCTGGTCCCCAGGTCCCAGTCTGTAAAATACCACAATACTGGACCACTATAAGAATTTAAAAATGATACTGTAAAGAATAAAGTTTACTGTGATGACTTTATATTTCTACCCTTTATCTTAAAATGTTACCTAAAGAAAAAAAGTCTAATACTTAGCTTCCTGTTCATCAGTTTACATATTTACATGTCAGTAGAATGTGAATCATGAAGTCTGGTGATTATTTCACTTGCCCCTGATCAGTTTTCCTTTTCAGAGCACAGTGGCATTTCTTACCCTTGCCAACCATACTCTCAATACACTGGATCTTGGGCCTTGAACATCGTCTTCCTGCTTTCAATCCACAGTGCTATCCATTGTGATAACATACATGAAAAAATGTACTAAATGTCTCCTTTCAACATAAAAACTAAACTGTTTTTCTGGAGTACAACTTGATCTGGGAAAGGATAGAAATGTTCTTCAAGGGGAAAAAAATAATAAAATGCAACTCATTATTTAGTCCTATACTGTTAAGCAGGAGATAATTTCAAGAAAGCTGACTATACCTTAACATTTAATTAAGTAATTGGAAAGCTTTTTCACATCTATATTGGGCCATTAGGAACTTGGAAAATAATCATTTGAGTCTTGAAGGATAAATAAGACATTTCCAGCAATATGTTAATGAGTTCAAAAGACAAAAAGAGTTTTTATTTGCTAAGGTGCTTAATCTTCATTCTGTGAAGGATCAGAAACTGTCTTAATTTTTGTAACAAAAATGTGTTAAATTCTGAATGTTAATAACATTTTCTTCAGACTGAGATTTCAAAAACTTAATTCATGTTGCTTTCCTGAAAATAATTTCAGAAGCACAAGCATGATATTTAATTTGTAGCTCCCAGTATGAGAATCATCATTTACATTATATGAACTGACTCTACCAATGTATCACCCTTACCATTACTACCGATACACCAGCCACCACCATGAATATAAAACAAGCCTCTTCTTAATGATTTTGTCTTCTGTTGGGGCACATATATACGGACAGGAATATCATTGAATGTTGTATCTCTCACAGTTATGTTTTCATCTGATGTTGGTGGAAAACCTTGAATGCTTGAAAAGAGTGTCATCGATTTCATGAAATGGTTTAGCCCCAATATTTCAGCAAACAGGGCCTAAAATGAAATAAAAATACACATATACTCTAACTGTAAAAAATGTTTTGAGTCAAGAGGTGTACATAAATATTCAATATGACCCCAAAACTCTTAGTTATAGTCAGAAAAATCAATGATTATACCACCAGAAGATATATAAACCCAGATGTTTTACTACTGTATGATGAATAATCTAAGTGACATTAATCCTCACTTATATACTCACCCAATAGATATTAATATGGAATATATAATTCTGTTGTCAATGCCCACTAGAATTAGGCAAGCTATTCATCCTCAAAAATAAAAAAGAAAAGAAAAGAAAAAAATCACAGTCAAATGAAAGACAAGTTATAAAAGTACATTGTAATATAAATATGGGAAAAATTCTTTGGAATAATTGTCAAGGTGAGGAAAAGGTTTTTAACTTTTACTTTAACTAAGACTTAAAAGGAAAATAGAGTTTGGATGATTAACTGAAGAGAACTGGAATGATTAACTGAAGAGAACCTTTCAGTCAGATGAAGTAAGCTTAGTCTAGAGAAAAACAAAATGTGGTTATGGAAAAATACAGGTTGTTTGCTATTCCTATCCTTTTAGACTCCAAGAGGTTGAATGAAAGGAAAGAGTCCTTAAGAAGAATTTAATAAAATATACAACACACACATATTAAAAACCAAACAAAACCCAAAGGCTATGAAAGGCATATTGATAAATTAAGTTCTGTTAAATTTAACAGTAATATTTTAAAAATCTAGTAAAGTGGTTGAAAAGTCAAAGCACAATGTAAATAATAAACTTGCAGTTATGAAAATGATAGTCTTTAGAATATATAACAAACTGATTACAGTAAGAAATACACTAATAATTCAACAGACAAAATACTCCAACATTTTTTTCATGAAAGGTCTAGAATCACTGAGGCGCTAAGGAACAAAAATACTCAATTGTCAAATATGTAATTCAAAAGGAATGGCAAATACAAAAAAAATGGTGGAATAAGCACTGTTTTAACCTTCTTTCATTTCTAATTTTATTAAAATGAAGGTAAAATAAAAATCTTAATAAAGTTATGCTATGAAAGCAAAATACAATTGGTCCTTCATATCCTAGGGTTGTAATCTCCAGTTGGGTTTAATCCAGGCTTCCCAGGTGGCACTTTTGGTAAAGAACCCACTTGCCAATGCAGGAGACATAGGAGAGGCCAGTTTGATCTCTTGGATATGGAAGATCCACTGGAGGAGGGCATAGCAACCCACTCCAGTTTTCTTGCCTGGAGAATCCCACGGACAGAGGATCCTGGCAGTCTACAGTCCATAGTGTTGCATAGAGTCGGACATAGCAAGTGACTTAGCAGGCACACACAGGTTGAACCCACAGATACAAAATCCACTGATAGGAGGATTGGCTATATTAATTGGTCTGTGCCATTTAATATAAGGGACTTCAGCCTTGATATTGGTTTCTGAGGGGGTTTCTTCAATCAATCTCCTGCCACCCAGATAACAAGACTGTATTATAATATAGGCTTCTGAAAAAAGGCACAGTATTGGAAACCATAATAACAAAAAGCCTAGTTCTCCAAGACACAACAACACTAAAATGTGTATGCAAACAGTAACAGAGCTTAATAATGCAGGAATCAAGAAATGAAAAATTGAAAGGATAAACAAACAAACAAAAAATCCAAAGTTATTAGTTGGAAATTGACATTCTTATCTCATATTTTGATAGAAAAAGCAAATAGAAAAATAGTAAGCATATAGAAAATTTGAAAAAACGACCAACTCAACAGAATTAATGTATTGAGGACATTCCACCTAATGAAAACAGAATACACATTCTTTTCAACTGCATAAAGAAATTTCACAAAGATGTACCACATGTCAAATTTTTGGGAAAAAAATATCTCAACAAGCCAAATAAATTAAGATCATACAGAATAGTTGTCAATCCATAGCGTAAGTAAAATAAAAACTGGAAACATAATAGTGTATGAGGAATCCCTACACATTTGGAAATTAAACAACATATTCCTAAATAACTCATTGGCCAAGGAAAAGATACCTCTAGACAAATTGAAAAAATATTTTTAAGCAATTGAAAATGAAATTATAGCATATCAAAATTTGTAGAGTGCAGAAAAAGCATTGACTGAAGGAAAATTCTTAGCTTTAAATGCATTATTAGAGGAGAAGAAAGGTCTAAAGGAACTGATCTAAGCTTCCTCCACTACAAATTTAGAGTTAGATTAGCATATTAAACTCAAAATATGAAGGAAAGAATAAAGGGGGAAAAAAACCTGGAAATCAATAAAATCAAAATAGATAAAGAAAATTAAAGATTTATTCCTTGAAAAAAAAAATCCCATAAAATTGATCAGCCTCCAGTCAAAATAATCAGAAAAAAAGAGAAGTTGCAGTTTACCAATATCAGAAATAAATGAAAGGACACAATTTTAAATGCTCAGACCCATAGACACAATAGGCAGCAGTCAGTATGTGCTCAGATCAACTGGCATGGCCACCCAGGGAGTGTGACGTGTGGGGCAAAATGGGACTAGGACTTGGATAACTGTAGGACATGTGGAAAGAAATTGAAGGTGACACAAACAGACAGATATATGATGCTTATGAATTAGAATTGATATTATTACTGTAAAAATGACCATACTCCCCAAGGCAATCTACAGTCAAAGCAATCTCTGTCAAAATGCCAATGGCATGTTTCATCCGCAATGCAGGCAGACACTTTACCATCGGAGCCATCAGGGAGCCTTAGAATTAGAATAAAGAACTCTAAAATTGGATAAAAATACAAAAGACGCTGAATAACCCAAACAATTCTGATAAAAAAGAACAATGCTGGAGGTATCATGCTCTCTGATTTGAAACTATACTACTAAGCTATATTGATCAAATAAGGACTATACTGGAAAAAAAAACAAACCAAGACATCAATGGATTAGAATTGTGATACTGGAAAAAAAGCAGATCCAGACATCAGTGGATTAGAATCTCAAGACCAGAAATAAACTCACACTTATATGGGAAATTAACCTATAACAAAGGGCAAAAATATACAATAGGGGAAAAGACAGCCTCTTCAATAAATGGCATTGGGAAAACTGGACAGCTACATGCTGAGTCAAACAGGACTTTCTCACATCATTTAAAAAATATACTCAAAATATATTAAAGACATAAATTTAAGACCTGAATCAATAAAACTCTTTAAAAAATAGGCAATATGCTCTCTGACATCAGTCTCTGCAATATTTTTTTGGAAATGTCTCTTCGGACAAGAGAAACAAAAACAAAAATAAACAAATGGGACTACATCAAATTAAAAAGGTTTTGCACAGTGAAGGAAACTATCAACAAAATGAAAAGTCTGTCTACTGAATGAGAGCAGATGTTATGTAAATGATATAACTGATAAGGGGTTAATATCTAAAATATACAGATTATTAAAAATTAATGTGATCTTGTGTTTGCCATAAGCAATTGGTTTCAATTTCAATTATATGTATTGAAAATGAAGTTGCTAAAAGTATAGATCTTGTTGACCTGATGAATAACTTTATAGGAAAATGAGAAGAGACTTGATAAATCAAAAGCATGACATTAATGTTATTATTATTCATTGTAACACATAAATTACATACATATTTTTGTAATTTGTGTATGTTGTTATTCATGTATTCACTATTACCTGTATTATTTGTTGCTGTTGATTAGTTGCTCAGTCGTGCTTGACTTTTTGTGACCCCGTGGACTGTAGTCTGCCAGGCTCCTCTGTCCATGGGATTTCCCAGGCAAGAATACTGAAGTAGGTTGACATTTCCTCCTTCAGGGAATCTTCCCAACACAAAAATCAAACCCACATCTCCTGCATTGGCAGGCAGATTCTTTACCACTGAACAACCAGAGAAGCCCACATATACCTAGCACAACATTGTGTGTGTGTGATCATTCCTGTCTGACTTTTGCAATCCCTGAACTGTAGCTCTCTAGGCTCCTCTGTCCATGATATTTTTCAGGCATGAATACTGAAGTGGTTTCCATTTCCTACTTCAGGGGATCTTTCCAACCCATGGATCAAACCCTTTGTCTTTTGCATCTGCTGCATCAGCAGGTAGATTCTTTACCATTGTGCCAACTGGGAAGCTCACATATATTATATATCATGAGTAATAAAAGTTTTTAAAGGAAAAGCTTTATGATTAAATATCTTTGTGCCTTTTTCTCCCTGCCTTTTGAACAAGGGTTCTTGGGTTTTCATTTAGTACCAGACTCGAAAAATTATTTAGCTAGCTCTACTTGATACACACAAACTGGGGCTAGACTACTATTTTTGCTTCCATAATGGAGTACACATGTCAGCCATTATCATGAACACTAGTGCACATATAGACACTGAAACAAAGCTGGTAGTTACAAAGAGGAAGACATTTGTTATTTCCTTAGCTTTGTTGGAGCACTCCCAGACTTGTCTCACAATAGTAGCATCACTCCAAATCTTTGATGTGGCGAGACAAAGAACCGAGGAGCATACACTCACCTGACAGTATCAGTATGAATCAGCTTAAAGAACTATCTGTGGGAAACAAAGGTTTCTGCTTCCTGAGCTTCTTAGGCAGAATCTAAGAGAAACCCAAAATAAAATTGTACTAGGATACAATTTATCATTTATTTGATTAAAAAAGTCAAGAAAAATTACAACATATTTTTGTTGAGAATTGAGAGAATATGGATATTCTCATGCCTTGCTGGTTGGAGTGGAAAATATTACAGAATGACTTTGCAATAATTAGCAAAATTCCAATTGGCTCAGCAATCCCATTTCATGGATTTATCATAGACAAAATGCAACCTCTGGAAGTTTTTCATGTATTACTATTTTATTGCTTGTAATATCAAAATACTAAAAAAAGCAAAACTTTGCACCTCAATAGGGCTGAATAAGTGAACTATATTTTTATTCCACTTACTGAGTCCTTTGTATTATGTAAAAGAATGAGGGGACTTTTTACATGAAGATGTGAAAAGATCTATAAGATATATGATTAAATGAGAAATGCAAAAAAACCAACAGAATATTTATTATGTTGTTTCTTATGAAAGAATGAAAAGGAGACAAAAATATGTTTTTATTGCTGTATCATTATTATTAGCATCATGTGTAAAAAGCAACCCCAGGATGAATCACAATAACTAATAAAACCGGTGTTCTCCAAAGGCCTGGGAGAAAAGAATGGAAAGAGACAAGAATGGGAGCAGGAATTCTCAGTGTCCACTTTTTTCATATTGTTTTGATTTTTGAAATATTTGGGTACATTACTATTCAAAAAATAAAATTTATTTAAAATTATTTTTTAAAAACTGAAGTGGACTCCATAGAACAGTAGTGAGCTTTCCATTCCTGGAAATATGAATGTTGAGATTAAAAGTTTCTACTGGTCAGAACTCTAGCAGTTTTCAATCTGCCACCAAACAATCTTTGCTGATTCCTTTTTTTATATATAGAGAGACAGACAGAGAGATAGACAGAGGGAGGAGGCTAATTTTTCAGTGAGAATGTTAAAGGAGTAAACTGGATCAGGTTTCCAAATAAGTAGATAAATTCAGTGGTGATAACCGATTGCCTCTAACTAAACGTCTCATTCTTGACTATATGGACCTTGAACACTTAGGCAAACTTAAGGATATTGTGAGGGACAGAAAAGCTTGGTGTGCTGCAATTCATGGGGTCACAAAGAGTCAGACACGACTGGGCAACTGGCCAACAACAACAAACCTCTCATGTTTTTTATTAGGCATTTTCAGTCAGCTTTTTTATAACATGAGAACCTACTTGCATGTCTACAGCATATATTGTGTTCCAAAACCATTACTAGTGTTTAAATGTCATAGTTAACTACAGAGTAGTTCAAGCATATGACTTCTGAATTTTGTATGAAATTTTGAAAGTGAAAGCTTGTTGTCGACCCACGAAAAGACACTGGAATTCTTGGCCTCTGGAGGAGAATTCAATCCGGGGTCAGAGACAAGGCTTGATCGCTCAGAGCTTTTGTGTAATAAAGTTTTATTAAAATATAAAAGAGATAGAGAAAGCTTCTGACATAGGCATCAGAAGGGGGCAGAAAGAGTGCTCTCTGCTAGTCTTCAGCTGGATGTTATATAGTCACTAGCAGTCTGTTAATGAAAGAAAAGAATGTCTCAAGACTCAGAGTGGCACCAGGCCCTTCATCCATAAAATGTATTTTGGGATAATCTTGGCACCAGACAATTCATCCCAGGCCATAAAACAATTGACTTGAATCTTGTAGAAGGGCAGATTACCATACAAATAGTTTAGTTTACATAGATTAGGGGAACAACATCTGAGTATAACATAATGGATTGTCAAGTAGTTTCTGAGCCATTAGGCGGAACCAACTTGAAGACCGAGTCTGGGGTAAATGCATAGTACATTAACATAGCTTAAGATAAACATTTCCATCTGGGGTAAATGCAATAGTACATTAACATAGCTTAAGATAAACATTTCCATCTGGGGTAAATGCAATAGTACATTAACATAGCTTAAGATAAACATTTCCATAAGAAAAATGCATTGGTTAGCTCAAGGTTTGAGAATAGTTAACTTCAGGTGAGACCAGGTATCATTATGGCAACACAGTACTTTAAGAGAAAACTTCTTTTAGATTTGTATAGAGAAGGAAAAATATATGCTAGTTTGTTTCCTCCTGCCACTTAAGAAAGATAAAAATGTCTGACACTTGCAGCCTATTTTCACCATTTGGAGACCCCAGTCCTTCCTGCCTGTTACCCTCTCAAAAGCACATAAGAGTAGAAAAAATAAAACAAGATTGTCACACACATATGCACACACACACATTTTTACTGCTAGCAGAATAGATCACTTTAGAAATACAACCTGAAGGCCTCCTTGGTCATCTTGTTACAGTTTGCTTTGAGATCACTCAGCTGTACAGCAGTCAGGAGAATTTGACAACAGGAAGCCAAGGTTATGAAGAACTTGTAAAAACAAAATGAAACAAAGCTAGAATCTTAGAAAACTTGACTTTCTTGACTAATAAATATTTTCACTTACCAAATATGATGAAGTTTTTAAAAAAGTATTTAACAGCATTATTTTCCACTGTTCTTCAACATTATCTGGGAGAGGTTCATAAATATAACCTGCTAAGAGGACTCCCAATATCAGAAAGACAAAATATTTTTTCCCCATGTTGTAACTGTTCTGTTTCTTAAGCAAGACAGTATTAGACATCATTTCAAAGCCTGACACTAAATAGAGGCAAACTCCACCTAGTTATTATGTAACCTCATTGGCAGAGTAGGTTGTTATATGGCAGGTACAGAAGGCTAGCACTAAGGATAAGAGCTGAAGTTCCAGTGTGCAGTTTGTAAAGGATAACACTCACATTTTGACAGTTCATATCAAGTCTCCCTGCATTTGCATATGAGAAAAATAATTGTGAAGCACCAATTTAGAGAAGAATATTCTCAAAGATTCTGGAAAACAGAACAGACACACACTCCCTCTGTGTGTGTGTCTTAGTTACTCAGTTGTGTCCGAATTTTTTCACCCCGTGGACTGTAGCCCATCAGGCTCCTCTGGCCATGGAATTCTCTAGGAGAGTACTGGAGATCCAGAGGATCTTTTACAGGGGATCTTTTGACCAAGGGTTGAACCAGGTTCTCCTGCAGTGCAGACAGTTTCTTAACCATTTGAGCAACCAGGAAGGAGAGGAAAACAAAGGGATCCATAAAAAAATTTGATATATCTTTAATGATATCTTTATTATAGCTTTATTAAAAGTCAATCATATACAAATTGATCATCTTAATGGCTATGTAGTGACTGGAGTAATTTTGGAGTGAATAATGGAAAACTACAGCACCCAAACCTAAGCCAAGTATTAGGTTCACTGTTGGGTAAACCCAGGAAAGATAATGAACTTTGTGAAATGAAAGGCACTGATGTAGACTTTGTAAGTCCAATTTCAAAAGTGCATTTCTCAACTTAATATGTAACTTGCTATTTCAAATTCTATTTGGTTAATATATAACCTTTATTGATAATATATAACCTCAATTATTACATAACACCACTAAATAATATTGGAAATGAAGATGTCATACATGTGCACCCAAGCTAATTCTGCTGATTTATGTAAAATGTGTGATTCTGTCACTGTTCCACTTTCTAGAAAGGAAGAAAAAGAACTTGGATAACTACATTGTCATGTGTTGTTAAGGGAATTTTTGTATAGAAGGTGGGTAGTGTAGGAATGTGGAAACTAATCTAAAATTTGTTTTTGATCAAAACCTGTTTTTGCCCTGTGGTCAGTCTACCATAGAAAATGAGATCATGGGCTTTTGATTTCTTTAGGGTTTTCCAGAGACTATAAGAACAAGAGTTAAAAATTACCAGGGGCCTAGGAGAAAAACAGGCATTCATCCTCAGGCCTTTTGTTGATCCTGACAGGCCTTTCATTTAAAGGTACAGGACAAAACATACCTTACATCCTAGGAGTGAGACCCCCAAGAGTTGTTCCGGGAAGGTGATTGTCTCAAACAGCTCAAGGAAATAACTTTTCTGAAAAATAGCTGTACAATATGATTGTAGGCTAGTAAATCGTCTCGGGCCAATAACTAAGACCTATCACTGAAAAGGTTAAGATCTAACCACCAATCAAAAAGCTGCACTCCAGCTGCACCTGTTTGTGGTTTTTGTGCTTATAAACTGCTCTATGACAGCTCTTCGGGGTTCATCTCCTCGGGTGGAGATTGAACCCCGGCGCGTCGGTCTAATAAATCCTCTTGCTATTTGCATCGAATCTGCATCTCAGTGATCTTTGCGACGGCAAAGCCCTGGGCGGAGACCGTAGGGTCTAACAGTAGTATAAAAGGAAAATTTTTAAATTACAGAACTACTTGCCCAGAAGAGAACCAAAACTTAATTCTCTGTTTAACACTTCAGAGGCTAATTTTCTTAAAGAACCATGAATTTATGTAACCCTGACAGAATGTGGTTCACTGGAGAAAGGAATGGCATACCACTTCAGTATTCTTGCCGTGAGAATCCCATGAACACTATAAAAAGGCAAAATGATAGGATACTGAAAGAGGAACTCTCCAGGTTGGTAGGTGCCCGATATGCTATTGGAGATCAGTGGAGAAATAACTCTGGAAAGGATGAAGGGATGGAGCCAAAGCAAAAACAATACCCAGCTGTGGATGTGACTGGTGATAGAAGCAAGGTCCGATGCTGTAAAGAGCAGTATTGCATAGGAACCTGGAATGTTAGGTCCATGAATCAAGGCAAATTGGAAGTGGTCAAACAAGAGATGGCAAGAGTGAACGTCAACATTCTAGGAATCAGCGAACTAAAATGGACTGGAATGGGTGAATTTAACTCAGATGACCATTTTATCTACTACTGCAGGCAGGAATCCCTTAGAAGAAATGGAGTAGCCATCATGGTCAACAAAAGAGTCCTAAATGCAGTACTTGGATGCAATCTCAAAAATGACAGAATGATCTCTGTTCGTCTCCAAGGCAAACCATTCAATATCACAGTTATCCAAGTCTATGCCCCAACCAGTAACAATGAAGAAGCTGAAGTTGAATGGTTCTGTGAAGACCTACAAGACCTTTTAGACCTAACACCCCCCAAAATATGTCTTTTTCTTTAGAGGGGACTGGAATACAAAAGTAGGAAGTCAAGAAACACCTGGGTTAACAGGCAAATTTGGCCTTGGAATATGAAATGAAGCAGGGCAAATGCTTCATTTGCCAAGAGAATGCACTGGTCATAGCAAGCATCCTCTTCCAACAACACAACAGAAGACTCTACACATGGACATCACCAGATGGTCAACACCAATATCAGATTGATTCTATTCTTTGCAGCCAAAGATGGAGAAGCTCTATACAGTCAACAAAAACAAGACCGGCTGCTGACTGTGGCTCAGATCATGAACTCCTTATTGCCAAATTCAGACTTAAATTGAAGAAAGTAGGGAAAAGCACTAGACTATTCAGGTATGACCTAAATAAAATCCCTTATGATTATACAGTGGAAGTGAGAAATAGATTTAAGGGACTAGATCTGATAGATAGGGTGCCTGATGAAATATGGATGGAGCTTTGTGACATTGTACAGGAGACAGGGATCAAGACCATCCCCATGGAAAAGAAATGAAAAACAGAAAAAATGGCTGTCTGGAGAGGCCTTCCAAATAGCTGTGAAAAGAAAAGAAGTGAAAAGCAAAGGAGAAAAGGAAAGATATAAACATCTGAATGCAGAGTTCCAAATAGCAAGGAGAGATAAGAAAGCCTTCCTCAGTTATCAATGCAAAGAAACAGAGGGAAACAACAGAATGGGAAAGACTAGAGATCTCTTCAAGGAAATTAGAGATACCAAGGGAACATTTCATGCAAAGATGGGCTCGATAAAGGACAGAAATGGTATGGACCTAACAGAAACAGCAGATATTAAGAAGAGGTGGTAAGAATACACAGAACTGTACAAAAAAGAGCTTCACGACCCAGACAATCATGATGGTGTGATCACTCACCTAGAGCCAGACATCTTGGAATGTGAAGTCAAGTCGGCCTTAGAAACATCACTACGAACAAAGCTAGGGGAGGTGATGGAATTCCAGTTGAGCTATTTCAAATCCTGAAAGATGATGCTGTGAAAGTGCTACACTCAATATGTCAGCAAATTTGGAAAACTCAGCAGTGGCCACAGGACTGGAAAAGGTCAGTTTTCATTCCAATCCCAAAGAATGCTCAAACTACCGCACAATTGCATGCATCTCACACACGAGTAAAGTAATGCTCAAAATTCTCCAAGCCAGGCTTCAGCAATATGTGAACTGTGAACTTCCTGATGTTCAAGCTGGTTTTAAAAAAGGCAGAGGAACCAGAGATCAAATTGTCAACATCTGCTAGATCATGGAAAAGGCAAGAAAGTTCCAGAAAAACATCTATTTCTGCTTTACTGACTATGCCAAAGCCTTTGACCGTGTGGATCACAATAAACTGTGGAGAATTCTGAAAAAGATGGGAATACCAGACCACCTGACCTGCCTCTTGAGAAACCTGTAGGCAGGTCAGGAAGCAACAGTTACAACTGGACATGGAACAACAGACTGGTTCCAAATAGGAAAAAGAGTACCTCAAGGCTGTATACTGCCACTCTGCTTATTTAACTTCTATGCAGAGTACATCATGAGAAATGCTGGGCTGGAAGAAGCACAAGCTGGAATCAAGATTGCCGGGAGAAATATCAATAACCTCAGATATGCAGATGACACCACCCTTATGGCAGAAAGTGAAGAAGGACTAAAGAGCCTCTTGATGAAAGTGAAAGAGGAGAGTGAAAAAGTTGGCTTAAAGCTTAACATTCAGAAAACTAAGATCATGGCATCCAGTCCTATCACCTCATGACAAATAGATGGGGAAACAGTGGAAACAGCTGTAGACTTTATTTTTTGGTGCTCCAAAATCACTGTAGACAGTGATTGCAGCCATGAAATTAAAAAATGCTTACTCCTTGGAAAGAAAGTTATAACCAACATAGATAGTATATTGAAAAGCAGAGACATTAATTTGCCAAGAAAAGTCTGTCTAGTCAAGGCTATGGTTTTTCCTGCGGTCATGTATGGATGTGAGAGTTGGACTGTGAAGAAAGCTGAGCACTGAAGAATTGATGCTTTTGAACTGTGGTGTTGGAGAAGACCCTTAGAGTCTCTTGGACCGCAAGGAGATCCAACCAGTCCGTTCTGAAGGAGATCAGTCCTGTGTGTTCATTGGAAGGACTGATGCTAAAGCTGTAACTCCAATATTTTGGCCACCTGATGTGTAGAATTGACTCATTGGAAAAGACCCTGATGCTGGGAGGGATTGGGGGCAGGAGGAGGAGACGACAGAGGATGACATGGCTGGATGGCATCACCAACTTGATGGACATGAGTTTGATTGAACTCCGGGAGTTGGTGATGGACAGGGAGGCCTGGCATGCTGCAATTCATGGGGTCGCAAAGAGTTGAACACGACTGAGTGACTGAACTGAACTGACTGACTGACCTGAATTTAACTAGAAATTCTTTCCTGACAGTTGATCAAGGGGCCTTGCACACTGACCTATGGACTCATCAGTACTACATAAACAGTTGCATTTCACTTCTTAATGACCATAATCATTGTGGAGTATGCCCTTTCTCTATTTCTTAGAAATGTTTGCTTTTCCTCCTCTGAAAATCACTCACTGAATTTCTTCCCTGGTATTTGTTCTTTGCCTGGCAATTAACTCAGTGTTAAAACAAAAACAAACAAATTTTCATATAGTTGTTGTTTTATTATTTGACAACAGGGAGAAGGCATTGGACAGGATGAAAGAGTAGGTTAAGACAGGGTGAAATGTTTAAAGATCAACTATTACACTTCTCTATCTGCCTCTGTGTCTTTCTTCTACTTTGTTTAACAGTTTCTCTCTTAAAATACATACTTTAATTTTTAAAACATTCAGGTGAATTTAGTAATAAGTCACAGTAATAGCATAAGTAATAAAATTTGTGAACAATATCTTGCCTATCAAAAAGCAAACCTTTCTCAGATTAAAACAAATACATGAAAACTAAACTTATGCATTAACATGCTATTAATTAAAAATAAATTCTTGAGGAAAATTCATAGCATTTTTCATGGTGGAAGAACCAGTTTACATTCCTTCCAACTTGGCATTGGATTTCCCTTTTTTCAACATCTTCACATTTCTCTCATGGCTTTTTTAAAAAATCACCATCCAAACTGGTGTGTGGTGATATCTCACTATTTGAATTGCTACTTCCCTGATGATTAGTCATATTGAGTACCTTTTCATGTACTTGTTGATCATTTTGATGGAAGAAATTTTCATATACTGTGATATGCAGAAGTCATCCTGGATTATACATGGTTTGGCTTGAACTTTCTGCCAAATAGAACAATCTGTCTTATGGCCTCTCAAACATCCATCTGTTTTAACCAATTAAAAAAAAAGAATGCAGTCACCAGATTGTTTAGGATGTCCAAATTTGAAGGTAGAGATAAATGCTGCCCTTCCCATATCACTAATGGTAGTACTACTGAAGATGAGGTTTCCTTCCCAAACACCAATGTTGTGCTGTCTTACTATGTACATGCTATTCTGTCTCTGTTGAAACCTTGAAGGAATGTACCAGTCATGCTTGACGTCTGTTCTTTGTTTAGACAAGATATAAAACTGTGGTTCAGGCATCCAAAATGGGGCCAGGTGGCCATTGTACATGTGGTTTTGGACATGTTCCTGCATCACTGAAAGTTGAACTTTCTGAACTATATAAAATTAAAGGAAAACAATGGTCATCCTCAGAACATCATCTGCTAGTGTTACTGAACATAGATTGAGGTCTGCTTACCCAACACACAGCAAAGTCAATCAACTGACCCTGGATTGTGGTAAAGGAAAGTACAACATTTATTGCGTGGTGCCAAGCAAGGAGATCGCTACTCTTTCTCATTCTATTGTTTTCCTCTATTTCTTTGCACTGATCACTGAGGAAGACTTTCTTATCTCTTTTTGCTGTTCTTTGGAACTCTGCATTCAAATGCTTATATCTTTCCTTTTCTCCTTAGCTTTTCACTTCTCTTCTTTTCAAAGCTATTTGTAAGGCTTCCTCAGAGATCCATTTTGCTTTTTTGCATTTCTTTTTCTTGGAGATAGTCTTGACCCCTGTCTCCTATACAATGTCACAAACCTCCATCCATATTTCATCAGGCACCCTATCTATCAGATCTAGTCCCTTGAATCTATTTCTCACTTCTACTGTATAATCATAAGGGATTTAATTTAGGTCATACCTGAATGGTCTAGTGGTTTTCCCTACTTTCTTCAATTTAAGTCTGAATTTGGCAATAAGGAGTTCATGATCTGAGCCACAGTCAACTCCTGGTCTCGTTTTTGTTGACTGTATAGAGCTTCTCCATCTTTGGCTGCAAAGAATATAATCAATCTGGTTTCACTGTTGATCCTCTGATGAAGTCCATGTGTAGAGTCTTCTCTTTTGTTGTTGCAAGAGAGTGTTTGCTATGACCAGTGAGTTCTCTTGGAAAAACTCTATTAGCCTTTGCCCTGCTTCATTCTGTACTCCAAGGCCAGATCTGGTTGTTACTCCAGGTGTTTCTTGACTTCCTACTTTTGCATTCCAGTCCCCTGTAACGAAAAGGACATTTTTTTGGGTGTTAGTTCCAAAAGGTCTTATAGGTCTTCATAGAACCATTCAATTTCTGCTTCTTCAGCATTACTGGCTGGGGCATAGACTTGGATCACTGTGATATTGAATGATTTGCCTAAAAGACACTTGTTCCTTGGAAGAAAAGTTATGACAAAACTAGATAGCATATTAAAAAGCAGAGACATTACTTTACCAACAAAGGTCCATCTAGTCAAGGCTATAATTTTTCCAGTAGTCATGTAAGGATGTGAGAGTTGGACTATAAAGAAAGCTGAGCACCAAAGAATTGATGCTTTTGAACTGTGGTGTTGGAGAAGACCCTTGAGAGTCCCTTGGACTGCAAGGAGATCAAACCAGTCTATCCTAAAGGAAATCAGCCCTGAATGTTCATTGGAAGGACTGATGTTAAAGCTGAAACTCCAATACTCTGGTCACCTGATGTGAAGAACTGACTCATTTGAAAAGACCCTGATGCTGGGAAAGATTGAAGGTGGGAGGAGAAGGGAATGACAGAGGATGAGATTGTTGGATGGCATCACTGAATCAATGGACATGAGTTTGCGTAAGTTCCAGGAGTTGGTGACGGACAGGGAGGCCTGGTGTGCTGCAGTCCATGGGGTCAAAAAGAGTGGGACATGACTGAGTGACTGAACTGAACTGAAGCAAGGAGAATGAGGAGTCAGTACTCAAAATACCTGAAATCCCCAATGACTTTCAGAGAAGGGTTTTTAAAGGCAACATTAGTGGTGTAGGTTGCAGGGTGCCTGATAAGACTTTGAATCTTTTTTCTGATTGGTTGCTGGCTAAGGGAGATACTTGGATCAACATCATCAACCTTGTGGTACCAAGCAGTCTGAGGTTTATGTACTTGTGGTTAACAGTTTCCTAGTGTGGGAGTCTGGTGTCTGTAAAAACAATTTAGGAGGAACTTTCCTGGGGTCCATTGTCTAAGACTCTGCCCTCCCAATACTGGGCACCCAGGTTCAATCTAGTCAGAGAACTAGAGCCTATGTGCTATACCTTAACCCTGGTGCCATCAAATAAATATACACATATTTTTTAAAAAGCAACTTAGAAATGTGTTTCAGACAGGGTTATCATTTTCTGGGAGGCATGTTATCATGTTCTATATCCCTGCTATATGGCTGATCTATTTTCTAAAGTGTTACTAGTTTCTGGCCCAACAGCTATTCTTTGTTGTTACATGTTCACATTTTCCAAGTCATTACCTTTTGAAAATTGGAGTATAATTGGAGTATAATTGCTTTACAACATTTTATTTTTTGCAACTAAGTTTTAAGTTTTACAACTAAGATTCATTTTACAACTAAGTGAATCATCTATATGTATACATATATCCTCTCCCTCTTGAGTTTCCCTACCACCCACCCCATCTGACCCCTCTAGGTCACTACAGAGCCCCAGGCTATGTTCCCTGTGCTATACAGGAGGTTCCCATAAGTGTATGTCAGTCCTACTCTCCCAATTTGTCTCACCCTTCCCTTCCTCCCTCTGTGTCCATGTGTGCATTCTCTATGTCTGAATCTTTATTCCTGCCCTGCAAACAAAGTTTCTCAAAGACCTTTATCAAAATAATAGGCTTGGTAATAGACTGAAATGAATGATATAGTATTGGTCTTGTGGGCTGGGGGGAATTCACACATGAAAGGACTTTGTGCTGTGTTCTTTGTTGTGCATTTCTGCCCCACCTGACAGAGCTTTGCATTGGTGCTTTCTTCTCTTCAGCAGAGAGCAGAGGAGTCATGATGGTAGTTGATAAAAATGAGAGGTTTTATTTACAAAGTCATTTACTGACTGTCATGTACCCTGATGCTTATGGAGCACAATTAAGAGTCTAATTGGAATAAAAATCTGTTCTCAAAAAAGAAAGAAAGAAAAAGTAATAAAAAGTAAAAAAGGTAATAAAGTATTGTATGCCTTTATGGATTTCATCTCTGGAGTACAAAAATTAACCTTGCAGATTAAACAACCAGATAAACTGAATAAAGGGGAAAAATAGCTTACAATCATATCAATTTATGTAGCATCCGTACTAGACAAAATTCAGCAATTATTTTCTTGTCCCAGTGAAACTTAAAAACTTGAAGGAGAAGAGAATATACACACTGGTAAAAAGCAGCTCCGAAGTACAGACCTAACATCAAACACTTAAATAGTAGACTTGATATCAAATAATTAAAATCTGAACACTAGAAAAAACAAAAAAAAATCCTTTCTTGCCACTCTTTCTTTCCCTAACATTATACTAGAGGTCCTAGGCAGTGCAATAAGATAAGAAAGATGCATAAAAAGTAAGCAGATTTTTAAGGATAATTATTCACAGATGGCAGGATTATCTACATAGAAAGTCATAAGTATTTCATTGTGAAGTTTTAGAACTACTAAGCAAATTAAAGCAAGGTATTGAGATATAAGATTTCTATATAAAAGCAATTGTGCTTCTATATTCCTCATATCAATAGTAAGAAAATGAAAATTACAAATAAAGTATTGCAATTTGTAACAGCCTTAAATACAAAATAAAAAGAAAAGAAGAAAGTGAAATCGCTCAGTCTTGTCTGACACTTTGCCACCCCATGGATGGTAGCCTGCCAGGCTCCTCTGCCCACGGGATTTTCCAGGCAAAAATACTGGAGTGTGTTGCTATTTCCTTCTCCAGAGGATCTTTCCAACACAGGGAACGAACCCCACTCTCCCGCACTGCAGGCAGACTCTTTACCATCTGAGCCACCACGGAAGCAGGGAATATGAAATCAGTTCAGTCCAGTTCAGTCACTCAGTCATCACCAGCTCTTTGCCAACCCATGGACTGCAGCATGTCAAGCTTCCCTGTCCATCACCAACTCCCAGAGTTCACTCAAACTCATGTCCATTGAGTCAGTGGATTCCATCCAACTATCTCATCCTCTGTTGTCCCCTTCTCTCCCACCTTCAATCTTTCCCAGCATCAAGGGCCTTTTCCAATGAGTCAGTTCATTGCTCAGGTGGGCAAAGTATTGGAGTTTCAGCTTCGGCATCAGTTCTTCCAATGAATATTCAGGACTTATTTCCTTTAGAATGGACTCGATCTCCTCGCAGTCCAAGGAACTCTCAAGGGTCTTCTCCAAACCACAGTTCAAAAGTATCAATTCTTTGGCACTCAGCTTTCTTTATAGTCCAGCTTTCACATCCATACATGACTGCTGGAAAAAACATAGCCTTGATTAGAAAGACCTTTGTTGGTAAAGTAATGTCTCTGCTTTTTAATATGCTATCTAGGTTGGTCATAACTTTTCTTCCAAAGAGCAAGTGTCTTTTAAGTTCATGGCTGCAGTTACCATCTGCAGTGATTTTGGAGCCCCCCAAAATAAAGTCTCTTTCTCTTTCCACTGTTTCCCCATATATTTGCCATGAAGTGATGGGACTGGATACCACGATCTTAGTTTTCTGAATTTTGAACTTTAAGCCAAATTTTCACTCTCCTTTTTCACTTTCATCAAGAGGCTCTTTAGTTATTCTTTGCTTTATGCCATATGGATGGTGTCATCTGCATATCTGAGGTTATTGATATTTCTCCCGGCAATCTTGATTCCAGCTTGTGCTTCATCCAGCACAGTGTTTCTCATGATGTACTCTGCAGAGAAGTTAAATAAGCAGGGTGACAATATACAGCTTGATGTACTCCTTTTTTTATTTGGAACCAGTGTGTTCCATGTCCAGTTCTAACTGTTTCTTCTTGAGCTGCATACAGCTTTCTCAAGAGGCAGGTCAGGTGGTCTGGTATTCCCATCTCTTTCAGAATTTTCTACAATTTGTTGTGATCCACACAGTCAAAGGCCTTGGCATAGTCAATAAAGCAGAACTAGATGTTTTTCTGGAACTCTCTTGATTTTTCAATGATCTAATGAATGTTGGCAATTTGACCTCTGGTTCCTCTTCCTTTTCTAAAACCAGTTTTTTAACATCTAGAATTTCATGCTTCATGTACTGTTGAAGCCTGGCTTGGATAATTTTGAGCATTACTTTACTAGCATGTGAGATGAGTGCAGTTGTGTGGGAGTTTGAGCATTCTTTGGCATTGCCTTTCTTTGTGACTGGAATGAAAATTGACCTTTCCCAGTCCTGTGGCCAGTGCTGAGTGTTCCAAATTTGCTGGCATATTGAGTGCAGTATTTTCACAGCATTATCTTTCAGGATTTGAAATAGATCAACCAGAATTCCATCACCTCCACTAGCTTTGTTCATAGAGATGCTTCCTAAGGCCCACTTGTCTTCGCATTCCAGGATGTCTGGCCTAGGTGAGTGATCATATCATTGTGATTATCTGGGTCATGATCTTTTTTGTATAGTTCTTCTGTGTATTCTTGACACCTGTTCTTAATATCTTCTGCTTCTGTTAGAATGCTCCAACTACCACACAATTACCCTCATCTCACATGCTAGCAAAGTAATGCTCAAAATCCTCCAAGCCAGGCTTCGACAGTACATGAACCAGGAACTTCCAGATGTTCAAGCTGGATTTAGAAAAGGCAGAGGAACCAGAGATCAAATTGCAAACATTCGTTGGATCATAGAGAAAGCAAGAGAGTTCCAGAAAAACATATACTGCTGCTTTGTTGAGTACACCAAAGCCTTTGACTGTGTGGCCCACAGAAAACTGTGGAAAATTCTTCAAGAGGTGGGGATTCCAGACCACCTTACCTGCCTCCTGAGAAATCTGTATGTAGGTCAAGAAGCAACATGGACATGAACATGGAACAACAGACTGGTTTCAAATCAGGGAAGGAGTATGTCAAGGCTGTATGTAGTCACCTTGTTATCGTACTTACAGGAGAGTACATCATGTGCAATGCCAGGCTGGATGAAGCACAAGCTGAAATCAAGATTGCCAAGAGGAATATCAATAACCTCAGATATTCAGATGACACTATCCTCAGGGCAGAAAGTGAAGAAGAACTAAAGAGCCTCTTGATGAAAGTGAAAGAGGAGAGTGAAAAAGTTGGCTTAAAACTCAACATTCAGAAAACTAAGATCATGGCATCTGGTCCCATCACTTCATGGCAAATAAATGGGGAAACAGTGGAAATAGTGACAGACTTTTTTTTTTTTTTTTGGACCCCAAAATCACTGCAGATGGTAACTGCAGCCATGAAATTAAAAGACATTTTCTCCTTGGAAGAAAAGTTATGACCAACCTAGACAGCATATGAAAAAGCAGAGACATACTTTGCCAACAAAGGTCCATCTAGTCAAAGCTATGGTTTTTCTAGTAGTAATGGATGTGAGATTTGGACTATAAACAAAGCTGAGTGCCGAGGAATTGATGCTTTTGAACTGTGGTGTTGGAGAAGACCCTTGAGAGTTCCTTGGACTGCAAGGAGATCCAGTCAATGAAACCTAAAGGAAATCAGTCCTGAATATTCATTGGAGGGACCAGTGCTGAACTCCAATACTTTGGCCGCCTGATGCAAAGAATTGACTCATTGGAAAAGACCCTGATGCTTGGAGAGTAGAGGCAGGAGAAGAAGGGGATGACAGAGGATGAGATGGTTGGATGGCATCACCAGCTCCATGGACATGAGTTTGAGTAAGCTCTGGGAGTTGGTGATTGACAGGGAAACCTGTCATGTTGCAGTCCATGGGGGTCACAAAGAGTCAGACATGACTGAATGACTGGGCTTAGGTAAAAATTTTAGAGAATATACATAATAATAATACATAAATTATGCTTCTGGGCTACTGTTCTTGTCAAATTCATATCCATTGATTTATTTAGCAATGATTTTGCTTGTTTTACATAAACATCCTCAGCTAACTTTTCTGTTTTGGCTCAATAGTCTTAGTGCACAAGCTTAGTTTCTTGGCAGCATGTGGAATCATCCAGGACCAGGGTCCGAACTTGTGTTCCCTGCATTGGCAGGCAGATTCATAACCACTTGACCACCAGTGAAGGGAAGTCCAATGACAGTGTTTGGGTTTCCCTGGTCACTCAGGGTAAAGAATCTGCCTGACAATGCAGGAGATGGAGGTTCAACTCCTGGGTCAGGATGATCCCCTGGAGAAGGAAATGGCAACCCACTCCAGCACGTTTTGCCTTGGAAATCCCATCGTCAGAGGAGTCTGGCAGGCTACCATCCATGGGGTCTCAAGGTCAGACACGACTTAGTGACTAAACAGCAACAGTAGCAACAACTTCATTCATGCTAGCAATAAATGGATCTTCTCCAAGGACCTGAAATCATGCTGAGTAAATCCTTTGTAATAAACAAGCACATACTTCTTCTAGCTGAAATAACATTTATCAAGGAAGGAAAATGAAAAGAATGTAAGAAACCTAGACTTTTTAAAATGATAAAAATAGCAGACTGGAGAAGGAAATGGCAACCCACTCCAGTGTTCTTGCCTGGAAAATTCCATGGACAGAGGAGCCTTGTAGGCTACAGTCCATGGGTTTGCAAAGAGTTGGACATGACTGAACAACTTCACTTCACTTCCCTGGCAGTCCAGTGGATAACACTCCACACTTCCAGTGCAGGGGATGAGTGTTCAATCCCTGGTTGGGACTAAGGGAACTAAATCCCCCATGCCATGTGGCATGGCCTAAAAAAAAAATAATAACAGAAAAATAAAATAATATATTCCGAGAAACAAAAGTGAGTGAATCCACTCTGAGACTAATGTGTAAAAAACATTCATTGACAATAACAACAATTACATGCATGTGGATTTAGGAAGACTGATCTATAAAACGCACATTCTTAATGTGAATTCTTTGCAGGCTTTTCCTACAACACTAGGGTTTACATTTTTCTATATTGATCAGATTTTTACTACAGGTTTTCATGTAGCCAATTAATATACTGATTGACTGCATGTAACCAATTTTAGTAAAAAGAAAAGAAAGTGTTCCATGGATTGCACCCTCTATGTGGTTATGGATCACTTGAACTCCAGAATTCTGAAGTCGAGTAACATACATGAGGCCATAATCTCTTAAAACATCATATTGACAAGTGATAATGTAAGTAAAAGGTAAACCACACAACTTGTGATTATCAGCTAGCAAAGGTGAAGTGTCACATCTAGAATCCCTGGATATTTTTTAGCCAGCTCTGAACTACCATGAGGTGGAGTCTTATACATGTGACCTTTCTTAAACGTCTCAGGGAGCAAAGAATTCCAACTAACAAATTTGAACAGATGGCTTGATTTCAGAGGAATGAGTTGTTTGGAAAGCATTGCTTTCTTAAGTGATCTATCTGTAGTAATATATTCACTCCAGAATCTGACAATGAATGATTTCAACAGAACTGGTTAATGTGCATTTTCTCAATATGATGGTAAATCAAAATGAAAATTCTGAAGAACAGGATATATTAAAGATCAAACCTTGAGTTTGATCTTGACATCTGGATCGTCTAAGAGCTGAACAATATTAGGATATGTTGATTGTATAAGTCATTTTAATGGGAAATAAAACACAATGCAGAAAAGGCATTCTTAAATTTAAAAATCCTTAAATATACAACATAATTTGCACAGTTGGTAAAAGAATAAACATATTAATATCAAGTAAATTTTAGTAGTAGATGTCCATAAACTAAATATAAATTTAAATTTTAAAGGCAAAAATAATCAGTACTCTCCTCATAAACCTTGTTAATCTTTTATTATAATATGAATTGCATACTTATGTAACCTGCAGGTGTTTGATCCTCTTTTTCATTATTAAAAGACTATTTTAAATATCTAAGTATGTTATCAGACATCGTGATGGGAAGGAGATAGCTCTCATACTGAAGAGATGTTTGATCTTGGAAGAATATAAACAATGTGAAACTTTAATTTTTTAATTTTTTTCAGTACTACTCTATCTTTTCTAGGTCTAGTCCTTATCTTTCCAGGAACAGTAAAATTTTATCATTTTCTTCTAGGCTAATTTTCCTGCAATGTGCTTCTGAGCAAATTGCAACAAAATGATTGTTCTACCCATCATAATATATGTATCTAGTAAACCATGTTTTTTTTCTTTTTTGTTACACAGTAATGTCTGGATAAATTAAAATTTTCAGACTTTCAACAGGTTTTTAAAAACACTACCAACTTTGTCTTGGATATGCCTGAAGTACTGGCCTATTTAAGAGAAGGCAAACTGATTATCATTGAAAAATAGTATTGCTCACTCATCATTCAGTGTACTGACCAGGACTTGAGGTACAATTTGGTAGCAGTAGTGTGCATCCAATTTTCAAGAGAAAACTTTTAGTAACTACCCAATAAGAATGATGTTTCTTCTAAGTGTTTTTGTTTATATACTTTTTTCAAAGTTAGGAAATTCTTTTCTATTCACCATTTCCTATTTGTTTCATATTTATAGATGCTGAGTATTATCTGTAAACAGTTCACACATTAAGATAACTGTATGCTTTTCTTCTTTAAATTGAAGAAATTTAAATATCAGAACTTCCAGGGTTTGATCTGGCTGGTTGATTACCCAACTCTCTGGGAAATCCAAAGTATACAAAGTACCAACAGTCAGAATTCATGTGTCCCATACAATATGCTGTTCCATTTGGGAAAACTGCATTAAGAAAGTCTATTTTTCCCTGGAAATTCCTGTGGGGTATACCCTTGGTGAGACAACTTCATGAAATTCTTATGAGAATAAAAGCTTTAAATTAAGCCAAATCCACTGTAATCCCTAGCAAATTTCAACAAGGGAATCAGTGCTTTCAGCCAGAGGATGGTACCACATGTCTTCAAAATGAAACGGTCTCTTAGAGACAAACATACTACTCTCACTGAGTACATAAGCTTCCTGCTTGTCAGTTTCTATTACATGATTGAATATTGAACAGTCTTCAAAAATATGACCCACTCTGATTTTGGTATGGTGAAAAGATCCCCAGAAGCTTGGTTTGTGTTGGGTTGCTGCATGGAGAAGCAAACTTCCAGTAGTTTCTTGGTTTTTCTCCAAAAAATGTGCAGCTTTCATAACCATGAGACTAGTGACCCACTAACAACCACAGAAAATCAACTACATTAAATCTCTTTTCCCACAGATGATGCTGCCACTGCAAATTGTTCCAGCTGTGTTAGTAAAGTTCAGGTTCATTTTCGCCATAGCGTTACATTAACTTTTTTGAAAAAAGGATTAATAAAAATTTCCTGGCATTTTTTTTTTTTTTTTTTTTTGGCGTGTGAGGGAACCTGAACATGAGTTTGTTGGGAATAGAGGCAGATACAGCTGTCCCTTGTGGTCCACTGTTTCCCTCTGAGAGAGAGTACAGCAAGTGTTAGCTAACATCATGGACCATACTGTGAGAGCCCTTTCTTGTCTTTTTGGTCCTCCATCTGGGGTTAATGTTCTTCTGCCTGAAATCATCCTCTTTAAAAATCCAAAGTGACAGTAGGCTGGATAGTGAATTCTCTTTAATTTTATTTGTAAATATATGTCCTCATTTTGTCCTCAGATTAGAAAGATATATTCATATTAGTCTTTTCCTCCATATGCTTAAATGTCTATTCTCATTTTGTATTTTCTTTTAATCTAGCTGTTCAGTATTACAATTTTTCTGGTCTGTCTTCCACTTTCTAAATTGTATTGCAGTCAGTATAATAACAAATATCTACATTGTAAAACCAAGAGTGAACTATGAACTTTTGATGATGATGATGTGTAAATATAAGTTCATCAACTGAAACAAATGAATCACTCTGGGTGGGGATGTTGATAATGAAGGAGGCTATGTATGTGTGGCAGAGGGTAGTTTGGAAATTTTTATCTTCTCTATTTTGCCATGAATCTAAAACCACTCTACAAATAATTTTAAAGTCTATATTAAATGCTTAACTTTGAAGGTTAATATTTTTATATATTGAAGTTTTGTTTCTTTATTTTTTGAATAATCCATAATTTACAGCTTCTTTCATGAGCATATTTCTAAGTTTTTAAAATATTTTTATTTCTATTAAACAGATTCTACTAAAACATTTTTTCTAAGGATAATGATATCTGAATCTGGGTGATTTTTTTCCCCTGTAACTAGTTCTTACTTTCCTCTTTGTCTATATACCTGCTTACCTTCAGCTTTCTATTGATTATTGAAATGAACAATTAATTTTTGGAATAAATTGAGACCTAGGATCAGGTTGCCTTCTCTCAGTGATGACTTATATTTGCTTCTAGTAAGATACATATTACAGTATATTATAATATATAATATTCTGAATATATATTATGAATATACTCAGATTAAATAAAATACTTTGATTTCCTAATTATAGTTATTGCTATAATTTATTGATTTTCTTTCTTAAAAGAAAGATACAGGAAATTGTATCAGCATTTTACAAAAGTATTAGAGTATAAAATTGTTCACCTCAGTGTTCCTCAAAATAAGTAAAGGAAAAAATACTGACAGATTGTATTTATAATTTAGAAGTAAGAATCAAAATTTTTTAATAAAAGATAAAAGAAAACCTAATAAGTGAAAATGCTGGGCATCTTACCTGCTGGGTCAGTCTTGCAGCTAAATTCCCTCTAGTACTGTGTCCAGAGATACCAATTCTCCCAGGATTTACACATCTTTCAAGAATTTGGGGGTGTAAAAATCATTTTAATGCAGTTTACACATCTTCAAATTGAACTGGAAAATGGCACTTTCGGGCTAGTCTTTAGCTATAGACAGAAAAACAATCACTGATTTATTTACCATTAAATTTTTTTTAATGTTTTATTTAATTTTTATTTTCTGTTGGGGTGCCCCAGGTGGTGCTAGTTGTAAAGAACCTCTCTGCCAATGCAGGAGACATAAGACACGCAGGTTTGATCCCTGAGTCGGGAAGATCCCCCAGAGAAGGGCAAGGCAACCCACTCAAGTATTCTTGCCTGGAGAATCCTATGGACAGAGGAGCCTGGCTACAGTCCTTGGGGTCACAAAGACTCAGACATGACTAAAGTGACTTAGCATGCACATAGTTGATTTACATATTAGTTTCAAGTGTATAGTAAAGTGGTTCAGTTGTACATATGTCCATTCTTTTTCAGATTATTTTGCCATATAGATTATTACAAAAGAATATATAGAATATTGAGTAGAGTTCCCCGTACCATAACCATTGATTCTTAGTCATATACTAAAATAAGGCAGGCACTTCTGATCCACAATCAAAAGTAAAATTTTGTTTTTATGAACAGGATATTTGTTGAAAAATGTATTTTTCTTAATCATAAAATGTGACTGGCAATCTCTGAATATCATCTTTATAATCAAAATTTAGAGTTTGATCAATTTGATTCAATTTTGGGGGAAATCTTTCTAGCTGCTATCTTTGGCTAGCAACAAATATTTAAGGAATGACTAGTTTTGGTAATTCCCATACTGTTTCTTAAAAAATCAGTCATTATTATCACTTGTTTCTCCAGTTTTTTTTTTTTCAACTTTATAAAATTATTCCAATTTGACATAATCTTTATTGCATTAGTCCATTAATTCTTTATTTTCTAAGGTTTAAGTAGCTTCTCACAGAGAGTATATTCTATAGAAAATTAAACCTTTTTCCTATTCTCTCCAAAGAGTGCTCTAAAAAGGACTTTAAGATAGGTTCTGTCTTACCTTTCATAGTTAACATGGTAAAAGTTGCTTTATTCAATGGATTACTAGCTTCTAGGCACCGTTCTAAGCACTGTTACAAGTATTATAACATTTAATCCCCATATAAATGATGAGTTCTGAAAATTACTAATATTTAGAGTTCTCATCCTTTAAAATATCACAGTTACCAATTAGCAGAATCTACATTTAGCCCCAGTCCTCTAGCCCCAAAGTCTACCTCCTTCAGTTCAGTTCAGTCGCTCAGTCATGTCCAACTCTTTGCAACCTCATGAATCGGAGCACGCTAGGCCTCCCTGTCCATCACCAACTCCCGGAGTTCGCCCAGACTCATGTCCATCGAGTCCGTGATGCCATCCAGCCATCTCATCCTCTGTCATCCCCTTCTCCTCCTGCCCCCAATCCCTCCCAGCATCAGAGTCTTTTCCAATGAGTCAACTCATCGCATGAGGTGGCCAAAGTACTGGAGTTTCAGCTTTAGCATCATTCCTTCCAAAGAAATCCCAGGGCTGATCTCCTTCAGAATGGATTGGACACGGCTGAAGCAACTTAGCAGCAGCAGCAGCAGCAGCAGGTTTATCATAGCTTTTCTTCTAAGGAGCAAGTATCTTTTAATTTCATGGCTGCAGTCACCATCTGCAGTGATTTTGGAGCCTCTGAAAATAAAGTCCGTCACTGTTTCCATTGTTTCCCCATCAATTTGCCATGAAGTGAGAGGACCTGATACCATAATTTTAGCTTCTTGTTCTTTTTAAATTAATTAATTAATTTATTTTAATTGGAGGTGTAACTTTACAACACTTTGGTGATTTTTGCCATTCATTGACATGAATGTGCCATGGGTGTACATGTGTCCCCCATCATGAATCCCCCTCCCACCTCCCTCCCCATCCCATCCCTCAGGGTTGTCCCAGTGCACCAGCTTTGAACGGCCTGTTTCATGCATTGGATTTGGACTGGTGATCTACTTCACATATGGTAGTATACATGTTTCAGTGCTATTCTCTCAAATCATCCCACCCTCGCCTTTTCCCACAGAGTCCAAAAGTCTGTTCTTTATATCTGTGTCTCTTTTGCTGTCTCACATATAGGGTCACTGTTACCATCTTTCTAAATTCCATATGTGCGTGTTGATATACTGTATTGGTGTTTCTCTTTCTGAGTTACTTCACTCTGTATAACAGGCTCCAGTTTCATCCACCTCATTAGAACAGATTTAAATGCATTCTTTTTAATAGAGTAATATTCCATCATAAATATGTACCGCGGCTTTCTTATCCATTTGTCTGCCAATGGACATCTAGGCTGCTTCCATGTCCTAGCTATTGTAAAAAGTGCTGCAATGAACACTGGGGTACATGTGTCTCTTTCAGTTCTGGTTTCCTCAATGTGTGTACTCAGCAGTGCGATTGCTGGGTTGTATGGCAGTTCTATTTCAAGTTTTTTAAGGAATCTCCATAGTGGTTTCCACAATGGCTGTATTAGTTTTCATTCCCACCAACAGTGTAAGAGTGTTCCCTTTTCTCCACACCCTCTCCAGCATTTATTCCTTGTAGACTTTTTGATGGTAGCCATTCTGACCAGTTAGAGAAGACTCTTGAGAGTCCCTTGGACTGCAAGGAGATCCAATCAGTCTACCCTAAAGGAGAACAGTCCTGGGTGTTCACTGGAAGGACTGATGCTGAAGCTGAAACGCCAATACTTTGGCCACCTGATGCAAAAAGCTGAAACGCCAATACTTTGGCCACCTGATGCAAAAAGCTGACTCATTCGAAAAGACCCTGCTGCTGGAAACGATTGAGGGCAGGAGGAGAAGGGGACAGCAGAGGATGAAATTGTTGGATGGCATCACCGACTCGATGGACATGAGTTTGGGTAGTCTCCAGGAGTTGGTGATGGACAGGGAGAACTGGTGTGCTGTGGTTCATGGGGTCACAAAGAGTAGGACACGACTGAGCAACTGAACTGAACTGAACTGATTCTGAACGGTGTGAGATGGTACCTCATTGTGGTTTTGATTTGCATTTTGCTGATAATGAGTGATGTTGAGCATCTTTTCTTGTGTTTGTTAGCTATCTGCATGTCTTCTTTGGAGAAATGTCTGTTTAGTTCTTTGGCCCGTTTTTGTTTTTTTTTTAATTGGGTTGTTTATTTTTCTGGTATTGAGCTGCATAAGCTGCTTGTATATTTTGGAGGTTAATTCTTTGTCAGTTTCTTCATTTGGTATTATTTTCTCCCATTCTGAAGGTTGTCTTTTCAGCTTGTTTATAGTTTCCTTCATTATGCAAAAGCTTTTAAGTTTAATTAGATCCCATTAGTTTATTTTTGCTTTTATTTCCATTTTTCTGGGAGGTGGATCATAGAGGATGCTGTTGTGATTTATGTCAGAAAGTGTTTTGCCTATGTTTTCCGCTAGGAGTTTTATAGTTTCTGGTCTTCCATTTAGATCTTTAATCCATTTTGAGTTTTTTTGTGTGTGTGTATTGTGTTAGAAAGTGTTCTACCTTCATTTTTTTACAGGTGGTTGACCAGTTTTCCCAGCACCACTTGTTAAAGAGATTGTCATTTCTCCATTGTATATTTTTACCTTCTTCATCAAAGATAAGGTGTCCATAGGTGCATGGATTTATCTCTGGGCTTTCTATTTTATTCCATTGATCTATATTTCTGTCTTTGTGCCAGTACCATACTGTCTTGATGACTGTAGCTTTGTAGTACAGTCTGAAGTCAGGCTGGTTGAGTCCTCCAGTTCCATTCTTCTTTCTCAAGATTGCTTTGGCTATTCGAGGTTTTTTGTATTTCCATACAAATTGTGAAATTATTTGTTCAAGTTCTGTGAAAAATACCATTGGTAGCTTGATAAGGATTGCATTGAATCTATAGATTGCTTTGGGTAGTATACTCATTTTCATTATATTGGTTCTTCTGATCCATGAAAATGGTATATTTATCCATCCATTTCTGTCATCTTTGATTTCTTTTGCCAGTGTTTGATAGTTTTCTATGTACAGTTCTTTTGTTTCGTTCAGTTCAGTTCAGTCACTCAGTCGTGTCCGACTCTTTGCGACCCCATGAATCACAGCACACCAGGCTTCCCTGTCCATCACCAACTCCCAGAGTTCACTCAAACTCATCTCCATCGAGTCCATGATGCCATCCAGCCATCTCATCCTCTGTCATCCCCTTCTCCTCCTGTCCCCAATCCCTCCCAGCATCAGTCTTTTCCAATGACTCAACTCTTCGCATGAGGTGGCCAAAGTACTGGAGTTTCAGCTTTGGCATCATTCCTTCCAAAGAAATCCCAGGGCTGATCTCCTTCAGAATGGACTGGTTGGATCTCCTTTCAGTCCAAGGGACTCTCAAGAGTCTTCTCCAACACCACAGTTCAAAAGCATCAATTCTTCAGTGCTCAGCCTTCTTCACAGTCCAACTCTGACATCCATATATGACCACAGGAAAAACCATAGCCTTGACTAGACGGAAGTATTTTATTCTTTTCATCACAACGGTGAATGGAATTGTCTCCTTAATTTCTCTTTCCTCTTTCTCATTGTCAGTGTATAGGAACACAAGGGATATCTGTGTATTAATTTTATATCCTGAAACATTGCTATATTCACTGATTAGCTCTAGTAATTTTCTGGTGGTGTCTTTAGGGTTTTCTATGTAGAGGATCATGTCAGCTGCAAACAGTGAGAGTATTACTTCTTCTTTTCCAATCTGGATTCCTTTTATTTCTTTTTCTTCTCTGATTGCTGTGGCCAAAACTTCCAAAACTATGTTGAATAGTAGTGGTGAGAGTGGGCACCCTTGTCTTGTTCCTGACTTTAGGGGAAATGCTTTCAATTTTTCAACATTAAGGATAATGTTTGCTGTGGTTTTATCATATATGGCTTTTATTATGTTGAGATATGTTCCCTCTATGCCAGCTTTCTGTTTTTTTTTTTTTTTAATCATAAATGGATGCTGAATTTTGTCATAGGCTTTCTCTGCATCTGTTGAAATAATCATTTGGCTTTTACCTTTTAATTTGTTAATGTAGTGTATCACATTGATTGATTTGTGAATATTGAAGAATCCTTACATCCCTGGGATGAGACCCCCTTGGTCATGAAGTATAATCTTTTTTAATATGTTGCTGGATTCTGTTTGCTAGAATTTTGTTGAGGATTTCTGTATCTAAGTTCTTCAGTGATATTGGCCTGTAGTTTTCTTTTTTTGTAGCATCTTTCTCTGGTTTTGGAATTAGGGGGTTTTGAATGTTGAGTTTTAAACCAGCTTTTTCACTCTCTTCTTTCACTTTCATCAAGAGGCTCTTCAGTTCCTCTTTGCTTTCTGCCATAAGATGATGTATTCTTCATATCTGAGGTTATTGATATTTCCTCTGGCAATCTTGATTCCCAGCTTGTACTTCATCCAGCCTGGCATTTTGCATGATGTACTCTGCATATAAGTTAAATAAGCAGGGTGACAATACACACCCTTTATATACTCCTTTCCCAATTTGGACTAGTCTGTTGTTCCATGTCGGGTTCTAACTGTTAGTTCTTGACCTGCATACAGATTTCTCAGGAGGCAAGTAGCTGGTCTGGTATACCCATCTCTTGAAGAATTTCCCACAGTTTGTTGTGGTCCACACAGTCAAAGGTTTTGACATAGTCAATAAAGCAGAAATAGATGTTTTTCTGGAACTCTCTTGCTTTTCTATGATCCAGTGGATAGTAGCAATTTGATCTCTGGTTCCTCTTCCTTTTCTAAATCAAGCTTGAACATCTGGAAGATCTCAGTTCACATACTGTTGAAGCCACACTTGGAGAATTTTGAGCATTACTTTGCCAGTGTGTGAGAAGACTGCAATGGACGGGTAGTTTTTACATTCTTTGGCATTGTCTTTCTTAGGAATTGGAATGAAAAGTGACATTTTCCAGTCCAGTGGCCACTGTGGAGTTTTCCAAATTTGCTGGCAATTTTGTTGCAACACTTTCACAGCTATATCTTTTAGGATTTGAAATAGCTCAACTGGAATTCCCCCATCTCCACTAGCTTTGTTCGTAGTGATACTTCCTAAAGCCCATTTGACTTCACATTCCAGGATGTCTGGCTCTAGGTGAGTGATCACACCATTATGATTATCTTGGTCATGAAGATCTTTTTTGTACAGTTCTTCTGTGTATTCTTGCCACGTCTTCTTAATATCTTCTGCTTCTGTTAGGTCCATACTATTTCTGTTCTTTATTGTGCCCATCTTTGCATGAAATGTTCCCTTGTTATCTCTACTATTCTTGAAGAGATCTCTAGTCTTTCCCATTCTATTGTTTTCCTTTATTTCTTTGCATTGATTGCTTAGAAGGCTTTCTTATCTCTCCTTGCTATTCTTTGGAACTCTGCATCCAGATGGGTATATCTTTCATTTTCTCCTTTGCCTTTAGCTCCCTTTCTTTTCTCAGCTATTTGTAAGGCCTTCCCAGACAATCATTTTGCCTTTTTGCACTTCTTTTTCTTGGGGATGGTTTTGATCACTGCCTTCTGCATGATGTCATGCACCTTCAGCCATAGTTCTTCTGGAACTTTGTCTATCAAATCTAATTCCTTGTATCTATTTGTTACTTCCACTGTATAATACTAAGGGATTTGCATTAGGTCATACCTGAATTGTCTAGTGATATTCCCTACTTTCTTCAATTTAAGTTGAATTTTGCAATAAGGAGTTCATGATCTGAATTATAGAAAACTAACCAAATTGATAATATAGACCACATCCTTGTCTAACTCAATGAAGCTATGAACCCTCTGTGTAGGGCCAACCATGACAGGTGGGTCATAGTGGAGAGTTTTGACAAAGTGTGGTCTACTGGAGAAGATAATGGCAAACCACTTCAGTATACTTGCTTTGAGAAGAAGAAACAGAATGAAAAGGGAAAACAATACAACACTGACAGATAAACTCCCCAGGTCAATAGGTGCCGAATACATTACTGGAGGAGAGTGGAGAAGTAACTCCAGAAAGAATGAGGAGATGGAGCCAAAGTGAAAACAATGCCCAGTTGTGGATGTGACTGATGACAGAAGTAAAGTCCAATGCTGTAAAGAACAATATTGCGTAGGAAAGGGGAACGTTAGGTCCATGAATCAAGTTAAATTGCAAGTGGTCAAACAGGAGATGGCAAGAGTGAACATAGACATTTTAGGAATCAGTGAACTAAAATGGGCTGGGATGTGTGAATTTAATTCAGATGACCACTATATGTACTATGCTTTTTGAAATTTTAGGGAAAGTGAACCTATAATTTCAAGATACCTTAAATAGCAAAATTTGAACCATGTCTTCCAAGTGCCGTTCTTCATAAATCTATTTAGAATCAAGCTTAAAAATCACCACCAGCAAATCATTTTCGTAGCCTATATGGCAACTGAACATTCTTCTATTTAATTTTTCAGCACTGCTTTATTGTAAGACATAGGTTGCAAAAAGTAATAAGCTGTTTGTATTGTAACCTGGAAAGAATGAGAATCATAGAGTAGATCTGCAGCAATCTTCTTCTGAGGATGGCAAGAAAAATAGACATTCAACTGTGCCTTTAGATTTGCAATCAGGTTAATGGAAACAAATAGCCCCAGGTCATTCACCTTAAAACCTAAGTAAAGAAACAAACAGTTGGCCAACCAGAGGTGTAGAATTGGTATAGAATTTAAAGGCTCAAGAGACAGTTTTGTATGACAGTTAACCTGGGGTATCCTCTAATGCACATTAATGAAGTCTCCTTTATGTACAGTTGGGAAGGTCCCCTGGAGGAGGAAATGGCAACCCACTCCAGTATTTTTTGCCTACAGAATCCCATGGACAAAGGAGCCTGGCGGGCTACAGTCCATGGGGTCGCAAAAAGTCGGACACGACTGAGCGACTAATAATATTAATAATATATGTACTACTGTGGGCAAGAATCCTTTAGAAGAAATGGAGTATCCCTCATATTCAACAAAAGAGTCTGAAATGCAGTACTTGGGTACAGTCTCAAAAATGACAGAATGATCTCTGTTCATTTCCAAGGCAAACCAATCAGTATCACAGTAATCCAAATCTATGTCCCAACCACTAATACCAAAGAAGCTTAAGTCAAACAGTTCTTTGAAGACCTACAAGACTTTCTAGAACTAACACCCCCAAAAACGTACTTTTCATCATAGTGGAATGGAATGCAAAAGTAGGAAGTCAAGAGGTACCTGGAGTAACAGGCAAATTTGGCTTTGGAGTACAAAATTAAGCATCACAAGGGCTAACAGTTTTCTCAAGAGAACATACTGGTCGTAGCCAACACCCTCTTCCAACAACATAAGAGAGCACTCTACACAACCTAAGTGTCAACAAATAAATGGATCAAGAAATGTGAAAAAATACACGTATTTAGCCTTTACAAAAGGAGATCCTATCATTTACAAAACATGGATGAATCTGGAATGCATCCTGCTGAGTAAAATAAGCCAGAAAGAAAAAGACAGATACTGCATAGTACCACTTATATGTAGAACCTGTTTCTTTAATTTTTTTTTAAGCCAAATTGAGAACAAGAAAGTGGTTTCCAGGGACTGGTGTGGGTGAAGGAAATAGGGCAAAGTTGGTACAATGGTAGAGATTTTCACAATAGGATAAATATAAAATGAATAACGTCTGAAGATATAATGTGCTAACAAGATGACTATCATTGACACTTATGCAATTGAAATTAGCTGAGAGAACTTAAATGTCCTCAACAAAAAAAAGGTAAATGTGTGGGTGATGAATGTTTTGATTAAGGGAGGGAATCCTTTCGCAATTATATACTACAGAGCAAAAAGTTGAAGTTTCTGAGTAGGGATCAAAGTAGAGAAAGCTAACTTACATCATAACCTATGTAATAAAGGTATTTATGTTTAAAATATAATAAGCATATCATGTTTATAATCTTAAAGATAAGGTCATTTAAACTGACACAATTGCTACTTGTATGGTCAAAGGTAAGGTTATTCTTGATGTAATAATTTCATTTATAATAAAAGCCTGTCAGTTATATAATAGGGCTGTTGCTTGAATTAAATTACTATTAAGTATAGAGATCTAAGCATAAATTTTAGCATCTTGGAGGTCTTCATTAAATTGAATGTTATCATTACTGTTATTATCAAAATACATATTATTATTAAAATTACAGTCAGAAAGGAATACAATCTAAATTCATGTCCAGTGGTTAGGACACTGTGCTTTCACTGCAGGGCATCTGGGTTCAACTCCTCATCAGAAAATAGGATCCCACAAGCCATGAGGTATGGCCAAAAAAAAAAAAAATCATGCCCAGATAGATATCACTTTACTCATCCTCTACTTAAAACAATTTACCCCTTGGTGCTGCCTAAATTGCTGAATTGAAATATGAAGCACAGCAATTTAATGCATGAACCCTAAAAAACCACTGCTCTAGCAAAGCGGGTGGCAACATAGAAAAGGCCAAGAATAACTAGAGCAGAAAGTATAGTAGAATAAAGGCATAATCAAATATAAGAGTCAAAATCTTCTTCTTGACTGTTGAAGGATTATTAATCCACTGAAAAGTAGAGAAAAAGAATTCTAATCAGAATTCTATGAATTAAAGGAGTATAGCTTTTACACGAATATGTTGATTTTTCTCCCTACTCTCTACCTGGATCACTCTCTCTCTTCTAGATAATACACACTCTGTAAGATTCAAACAAGTCAGGCTCTCAAGAGTGAGCTGATGGGGAAAATCTTCCTCCTTATCTGGGAGAAAACACTGAGTATAGACAAGCACTGTGCACAAGGCAAGTGCTAGGAAGCAATGTTAAGCGCTAGGAAAAGACATGTTTCCCTTACATTGATCTATCTGTACACTATAAAACAGAAAAAAGAGATTAAAATAATGGCACAGCAGAGCATCATACACAACACTGTAAAAATACTCACAAAAGAGATTGTCAATGAACTAAATTCTTGACTTTTTTCTGATATTCATTTTCACTTATATTCAGCAAGGCAGGAGATGAGTATGATTTCCAAATTTTTAGCCGTGAGGAAGTTTCCAAAATGTTTGTGGAAAAGCTTTTGGAATTTAACTAAATCTAGGCTCTTATTTTTCTGTGACCTAATTAAGTGCTAAAATTTAAATAGGTTTCCAATAGCAAATTAAGGAGTTTTTCACATGCTTAGATAACGGTTGTGATTTGAGGAAACTGTATGTGATTCTTACCAAATTGATCTCAGGTTTATTTTTGTTTTTATTAATACCAATCTTTTTTTTTTTTTTTTTACAAGGATTCAGTAATCTGCTCTGAAATATTGTGGATATTGTAAAAGATCTCCTGGAGAGAGAACACGACAAAGAAAGTGGTTGCATTTACTCCCCTTGATCTTCTCACTCCATCTAGGAACAATGCCTTGACCTCAAGCAATCTGTTCATCAAACAGGCTCTCATTAGTTGTTGATAGACCAAAGGGATTTAGCTAAAGCAATATTTACTGCTTCAGAAAGACACAAGCGAACATGACATAAATTATGACACATACACGTAAGTCACTTGAAATAAGGCAATATTGCAAAGCAGTGTCTCAACCTGGCAGGGCCATGGGTTGTATGATGGGAAGCAGGAGAGAATTGTGAGTTACGTAGTGGACAAATCAACTACTTCCTCCATGGACTGGCCCACATGGCTGTAGATAAAGGAGCATAAAAAATCTTGGGAAACATCTTTCCCACAGTCAGGATTTTAATTTATGTCAGGCTGCAACCTCTGAGTGCCAAGACCTGGAATGCTTGCATGAAGAAGAAATAGTGAATGCTATCACTGTTCTTTGCAATTCTCTCAGTTTTGCGGCTTAGGAAACGTGATGAATGCAGTGGGTTTACAATATGAAGTAGTATCTATGCTTCTCTGAAAAGAGCATCAAAACAGGCTGAACTCTGATCTGTGCATCTATACCTTTACAAATTCAACTCTATCAAAGTACTTGACATGCTTTAGTTATTTTTCAAATTTATTTTTAATTGCATGATAATTGCTTTAAAATGTTGTGTTGGTTTCTGCTGTATAACAACATGAATCAGCCATAAGTATACATATATCCCCTGCCTCTTGAACCTTCCTCCCACACCCTCATCCCATCCATTTACATCATCACAGAACACCGGAGCTCAGAGCACAGAGTACAGAGCTCCCTGTGTTATATAGCACCTTCCCACAAGCTATCTATTTTACACATGGTAATGTATATATATGTCAGTGCTACTCTCTCAACTTATGCCATCCTCTCCTTCCCCCACTGTGTCCACAAGTCCGTTTTCTACATATCTCTAGTCCTTCTCTGGAAATAGGTTCCTTTCCTTGTGCTGTGCTAACCCAATGGACTGTAGTCCGTCATGCTCCTCTGTCCATGGGCTTTTCAGGCAAGAATACTGGAGCTGGTTGCCATTTCCTATCCCAGGGGATCTTCCTGACCCTTCTTTACCACTGTGCTACTAAATAGGTTCATCAGCGCCATTTTTCTGGATTCCATATATATGCATTAATATACAATATTTGGTTTTCTTTCTGACTTAAGTCACTCTGTATAATGGGCTCTAGGTTCATCCACCTCACTACAACTGACTCAAATTCATATCTTTTTATGGCTGAGTAGTATTCCATTGTATATATGTACTATAACTTCTTTATCCATTCATCTGTCAATGGACATTTAGGTTGCTTCCATGTCCTAGCTATTGTAAATAGTGCTGCAATGAACATTGGGGTGCATGTTTCTTTTTGAATTATGGTTTTCTCAGGATGTATGCCCAATAGTGGAATTACTAGTTTTATTCCTAGCTTTTTAAGGAATCTTCATACTGTTCTCCATAGTGGCTATATAATTTATATCCCCACCAGCTGTGCAATATGGTTCCCTTTTCTCCAATCTTCTCCAGCATTTATTGTTTATTGATTTTTTGATGATGGCCATTCTGACTGGTGTGAGGTAATACCTCATTTGATTTGCATTCTCTAATAATGAGCTATGTTGAAGGTCTTTTCTTGTGTTTATTGTCCATTTGTATATCTTATTTGGAGAAATGTTTGTTTAGGTCTTCTGTCCATTTTTTTACTGGGTTGTTTTTCTGATATTGATCTGCATGTATATTTTGGAGATTAATTCTTTGTCAGTTGCTTAATTTGCAATTAATTTCTCCCATTCTGATGGTTATCTTTTCATCTTGTTTATAGTTTCCTTTGCTGTGCAAAAGCTTTTAAGTTAAATTAGGTCCCATTTGTTTATTTTTGTTTTTATTTCCATTACTCTGGGAGGTGGGTCAAAGAGGATCTTGCTGCAATTTATGTCAACATGTTCTGCTTATGTTTTCCTCTAAGAGTTTTATAGTTTCTGGTCTTACATTTAGATCTTTAATTCATTTAGAGTTGATTTTCATGTAAAGTGTTAAGAAGTGTTCTAATTTTATTCTTTTACACACAGATGTCCAGTTTCCCCAGGACCATTTATTTTTGTCCATTGTATATTTCTTGCCTCCTTCATCAAAGATAAGGTTCCCATATATTGCTCATAAGGTCCATGTATTGATCTCTGGGATTTCTATCATGTTCCATTGATCTATATATGTTTTTTTTGTTTGTTTGTTTTTTGTGGTTTTTTTTNTTTGTTTTTTTTTTTTTTTTTGCCCGAAAAATACTATCTTGATGACTGTAGCTTTGTAGTGATAGACTTTATAGCTTAGCCCCCAAGATGATAGCTTACACCTTGCTTTCAGATCCTGGACGAGGCCCCAAGATGACAGATGAAAGCATATGCTGTTCTGCTGAATTTGTGGTCTCTAAAGGAGAAGGTTTAACTCCAGGACCAAAGACAGTTTAAATCACCCAGAGCATTGTGTTGTAGAAATTTTATTAAAGTAATAGTGACCGAAAAAGCTTCTGACATAGACATCAGAAGGGGATAGAAAGATTACTCGTCTTGCTAGCTTTAAGCAGGGAATTACATACTTTTCTGCTAGCTGTTGAGAATAGAAAAAGAAACGCCTCAAGACTGAGAGATTTTCACCAGGCTTCTCTCCCACAACATACATATCTGCCCAAGGGGAGTGGACAAAACATCTTTGGGTTAGATATATTGTATAAGTCTTGAAAGAAAGCAGAACTCCAAAAAAGACACATAGTTTCATTAACATAGCTTAAAAAAAAAACAAACATTTTCATGAGTAAGATGTATTGTTTTTGGGGGCAGTTAGTAGCTCAAGGTTGGAAAAAAGTCACTTTCAGGTGGAACCCATTGTCATCATAGCAACACAGAATTAAAGGAACCTCCTAAATCCTGACTCAAGTGGGAGCAAAGGAATATGGGGGGGGGGGGAAGTCTGCCACTTGCAGCTTTCTCCCTCCTGTGGCCTGGGGACCTCTGACCTCCCTAGGAGACCTGCCTAGCAATTAACCCTTTCAGTAATATAGTCTGAAGTCAGGCAGGTTGATTACTCCAGCTCTGTTTTTCTTTCTCAAGACTGTTTTTTGCTATTTAGGGTCTTCAGTGTTTCCAAACAAATTGTAAAAATTTTTTGTTCTAGTTCTGTGAAAAATGTCCTTGGTAATTTGATAGGGATTACATTGAAGCTGCAGATTGCTTTGGGTAGTATATTCATGTTGACAATATTGATTCTTCTGATCCAAGAACATAATATATCTCTTCCTCTGTTTGTGTCATCTTTGATGTGTTTCATCAGTGTCTTATAGTTTTCTGCATAGAGGTCTTTTGTCTCCTTAGGTAGGTTTATTCCTAGATATTTTATTCTTTTTGTTGCAGTAGTGGATGGGGTTGTCTTAATTTCTCTTTCTGACATGATATACCTAGAAAATCCTAAATTACTAGAGCTAATTGATGAATTTAGTAAAGTCACAGAATATAAAATTAATACACAGAAGTCACTTGCATTTCTACAAACTAACAATGAAAAATCTTTTCTTTCTTTTCTAAGAAAGAAAAATTAATTGTTCTCTTTCTTCTCTAAACAAAGACTTAACACTGAGAGCTTGGTTTGTGGCCAAATGCCCAATCTCAAACTCAGAGGCTGGTGCAGAGTAGCCATACAGTACATGCTTGTTCAATAAATAAAACTTTCCTTAACTGCAAAGGAATTACAATGCCTCTTTCACAAAGAATTTAAAACTCTTTTCAGTGTTTGCTTTCTTTTTAGTATCTTCTCTAATAATAAGTTGTAGTTACACATATAATAAAATATTCAATCATAAATAGGATAGTAAAATNTTTTTCTACCAAACCTTCATAAAATTATGATTGCAAATATAGAATCAGACATGCAAATTTCTTAATACTTAAGTTTTAAAATATCAAATTTTGTAGAATGCACTTACATTTTGTCAAAATATAAAATGACCATCTCAAAAGAAAATGACAACTCAGCAATGGAAGATCAATTTCTTTACTATACATAACATTGCTACAAATTGATAATAAAAACAGCAGTGACAATAGATATAGAAAGAAAGATTATGAACAGCTATGGGGAAATAAATTAAATATGCCCTAACCATATCTCACACATCATGGAAAAAATGCAAATTGGTCCCCAGTATTTATTCTCTTTATTCTTCATGCATTTAATTCTGTCTCAAATCTTCCATATCTTTCTCTCTCTTTTTGATGTACTCTACTTCTTTATGCCTACCTACTGTTCTAATATTCACTTCAGTTGAGTTTGATATGTTGTTAAAGCCATCTTTTAGGTTTTAATTTTCAACTGTTAGTCTTCCAAGTGGTCAAGAATAATGGTGACCATGTAAATTTCAAACATCAGGAAATATCCTCCCAAAAAAACATACAATTCATTGAGTATAACAAACAATACTACACAATCTCAAACTCCAAATTACCTGTAAATAGAAAAGTAAGCTCTACATTACAGCAGAATTATTTCAAAAGCTCTTGTCAAAACGTTACAGAGAATGGGGAATGCTAGAGTATGTATGAAAAAACTACACAAAAGAGAGAATAAAGTGAAGGGCCTGAGACTGAAGTAAAATTGCCTACTTCCTCAAAAGAGAAAGAATATCCCAAAGTTGAAACTTCTGTAAGAGTCTTAGTAGATGTTTGTTGTTGATGTTCAGTTGCTAAATTGTGTTTGATTCTTTGCAACCCCATGTACTGAAGCACATCAAGTTTCCCTGTCCTTTACTACTTCCCAGAAGTTGCCCAATTTCATGTCCATTGAGTTAGTGATGCTATCTAACCATCTTATCATCTGCTGCCCTCTCCTCCTTTCACCTTCTGTCTTTCCCAGCATGAGGGTCTTTCCCAATGAGTTGGCTTTTTGCATCAGAGGGCCAAAGTATTGGAGCTTCAGCTGCAGCATCAGTCCTGCTAATGAATATTCAGGGTTGATTTCCTTTAGGATTAACTGGTTTGATCTCCTTGTAGTCCAAGGGACTCTAAAGAGTCTTCTCCAGCCCCATGATTGAAAAGAATCAATTATTCGGCACTCAGCCTTCTTTATAATTCAACTCTTACCATCGGTAATGACTACTGGAGAAACCATAGCTTCGACTATATGGACCTTTGTCAGCAAAGTGATATCTCTGCTTTCTAATACATTGCTTAGGTTTATCATAGCTTTCCTCCCAAGGAGCAAGCATCTTTTAATTTCATGGCTGTGGAGACAATTCTCAGTGATTTTGGAGCCCAAGAAAATAAAATCTGTCACTGCTTCCACTTTTTTTAGTAATCACAGAACTTACTCAGATGAAGAGACTTAATAAAATATGCACACTGCTCATTTTGGTTGAGAACTGGGGAGGAAAAGGAAATGAAATAGAGAGGGTTTATAGGTCAGGGAATAATCTGAAAAAGAAAGGATAATGTTGGTAAATATTTTCTAACTTTTCTTCTTGTTTATATGAAGTATAAAAATTTTCATTAATTTTATAAACTTTTCTAAATTTTAATTTTCTAAACACCTTTCTGCATATCTATTTTAATAGCTTTTTATTTGGTTATCTTAAATTACCAA
>SJYQ01001149.1:1348876-1362474 GCA_006410935.1 Redunca redunca | reverse complement strand
AATGTGAACTTTTATTTCCCTTTGAGATATTTAGAGACAAGCATATGATTTTTCTCATTACTACTAACAAAGATATTGAATAATTCCTTTATTCCTAATATTAATATAAACACTTCTTAGTCATGATATATTGTTCTTATACTTTGCTAATGTGTTCTCTTTGCTTATATGTTTTTAGAATTTTTCATTGCTATGCATAAGTAAATTCAATCTGTAGGTTCTCCTTTTCTACTATCCTCTTATCTTTGATGTAACTATCTCATAAAATGAATATGGAAATATTTCCTTTTTGTGTCCTAGAATTGCACTTTTAAAGGTTTGATACATTTTCTCCTTTAGATCATCCCAGGAACACTGCTCTTTTTCTGATGAGTCAGAATTATTTTTAAATTTCTGGTATGGTAATATATATTGAAAATACATTTTAGATTCAATTTATTTTGCTGTTGGAGTTTCACCAGTCGCTTAGCAGTAAAGAATCCACCTGCAATGCAGGAGACACAGGAGACATTGTCTTAATTCCTGGGTCAAGAATGTTCCCCTGGAGGAGGGCACAGCAACCCACTCCAGTATTATTGCCTGTAGAATCCCCATGGACAGAGGAGCCTGGCGGGCTACGGTCAATGCAGTTGCAAAGAGTAGGATAAGACTGAGCGACTAAGCACAGAACATCCATTAACTTCTATCTGGTGTATTTTTCTTCTCAGTTAGGATACATAGAGGCTTAGCAATCCCACTGCTGGGCATATACCCCACGGAAGCCAGAATTGAAAGAGTCACATGTACCCCAATGTTCATTGCAGCACTATTTACAATAGCTGGGACATGGAAGCAACCTAGATGTTCATCGGCAGATGAATGGATAAGAAAGCTGTGGTTCAGTTCAGTTCAGTTCAGTTGCTCAGTCCGACTCTTTGCGACTCCATGAATCGCAGCACACCAGGCCTCCTTGTCCATCACCATCTCCCGGAGTTCACTCAGACTCATGTCCATCGAGTCCGTGATGCCATCCAGCCATCTCATCCTGGGTCGTCCCCTTCTCTTCCTGTCCCCAATCCCTCCCAGCATCAGAGTCTTTTCCAATGAGTCAACTCTTCGCATGAGGTGGTCAAAGTACTGGAGCTTCAGCTTTAGCATCATTCCTTCCAAAGAAGTCCCAGGGTTGATCTCCTTCAGAATGGACTGGTTGGATCTCCTTGCAGTCCAAGGGACCCTCAAGAGTCTTCTCCAACACCACAGTTCAAACGCATCAATTCTTCAGTGCTCAGCCTTCTTCACAGTCCAACTCTCATATCCATACATGACCACAGGAAAAACCATAGCCTTGACTAGATGGACCTTAGTTGGCAAAGTAATGTCTCTGCTTTTGAATATACTGTCTAGGTTGGTCATAACTTTCCTTCCAAGGAGTGTCTTTTAATTTCATGGCTGCAGTCACCATCTGCAGCGATTTTGGGGCCCCCAAAAATAAAGTCTGACACTGTTTCCACAGTTTCCTCATCTATCTGCCATGAAGTGATGGGACCAGATGCCATGATCTTCATTTTCTGAATGTTGAGCTTTAGACCAACTTTTTCACTCTCCTCTTTCACTTTCATCAAGAGGCTTTTTAGCTCCTCTTCACTTTCTGCCACAAGGGTGGTGTCATCTGCATATCTGAGGTTATTGATGTTTCTCCCAGCAATCTTGATTCCAACTTGTGTTTCTTCCAGCCCAGCGTTTCTCATGATGTACTCTACATAGAAGTTAAATAAGCAGGGTGACAATATACAGCCTTGATGTACTCCTTTTCCTATTTGGAACCAATCTGTGTTTCCATGTCCAGTTCTAACTGTTGCTTCCTGACCTGCATACAGATTTCTCAAGAGGCAGGTCAGGTGGTCTGGTATTCCCATCTCTTTCAGAATTTTCCACAGTTTGTTGTGATCCACACAGTCAAAGGCTTTGGCATAGTCAATAAAGCAGAAATAGATGTTTTTCTGGAACTCTCTTGCTTTTTCCATGATCCAGCAGATGTTGGCAATTTGATCTCTGGTTCCCCTGCTTTTCCTAAAACCAGCTTGAACATCAGGAAGTTCACGATTCACATATTGCTGAAGTCTGGCTTGGAGAATTTTGAGCATTACTTTACTAGCATGTGAGATGAGTACAATTGTGAGATACTTTGCGCATTCTTTTGCATTGCCCTTCTTTGGGATTGGAATGAAAAGTGACCTTTTCCAGTCCTGTGGCCACTGCTGAGTTTTCCAAACTTGCTGGCATATTGAGTGCAGCACTTTCACAGCATCATCTTTCAGGATTTGAAGCAGCTCAACTGGAATTCCATCACCTCCACTAGCTTTGTTCGTAGTGATGCTTTTTAAGGTGTGGTTACATACACACAATTCAATATTACTCAGCTATAAAAAGGAACACATTTGAGTCAGTTCTAATGAGGTAGATAAACCAGGAGCCTATTATACACAGTGAAGTAAGTCAGAAAGAGAAAGGTAAATACTGGATATTAACGCCTATATATGGAATTTAGAAAGAGAGTACCAATGATCCTACATGCAGGGTAGCAAAGGAGGCAAGACGTAGAGAACAGACTCTTGGACTCAGTGGGAGAAGGTGAGGGTGGGATGATTTGAGAGAATAGCATTGAAACAGTTACATTACCATACGTAAACTAGATGACCAGTGCCAGTTCAATGCACGAAGCAGGGCACCCAAAGCCAGTGATCTGGAACAACCCAGAGGGATAGGGTGGGGAAGGAGATGGGAGGGGGGTTCAGGATGGGTGGGACACATGTATACCTGTGGCTGATTCATTTTGATGTATGGGAAAAACCATCACAATATTGTAAAGTAATTATCCTCCAACTAAAATAAATTAAAAAATAAACAACTCAACTCTTGAACTAGCTAAGTAAACAAACAAACCAAAAATGGGGGAAAACAAAACTTTTTGTAGCCATTGCAAGGATGATTTTGGAGGTGTCCACTACTTGGTCAATTGCAGACTGAGTCTGTGGTAGAACTGAAGTGTTGATATCCAGTGGCATCCTTTGGGACTTGTAATAAGCATTTTTTTTCTTTTCTCTGTATCTTGGTGTTTCAACATCTGAGGTCCTTCTGATCATGGAGGGACTGCCCCTCTCAGGGTCAGCTAATGCATAGAGATAAGCCACCAACTTGCCTGTGAGCACATTTTTCATATACAAACCAATCAGTTCAGAATCCATTCCCTTGAAGTCTCTTTATCTTAATTACCCCAGGGCCTAATCACCTAATCACCACAGGGCCAAGTACCAGCCAGGGACAGCCCCTATACCCAACTGTGCCTTGAAATTATTCAAATTAGCCAATCCTAACCTTGCTTATCCTGCCTTGCCTATATTCTTTCCCATGGAAACCACATAAGGCTCTGGTCCACATTTCCCTCTGCTCTCTCTGCATCCTGATCAACTCTGGTGCTTCCACGTGTGGTACCCGCATGGTGTGACATGCCTTCTCCTTGCAGCACCTGTGAGAAACTCTTAATTGGCAGTCATCTCCTGATCTCTTTGCCATAGAAGAATAATAAAATCTATGCTTTCAAGTCAGATTATAGATTCAAAACCTACCTTGTAAAAGAAAATTGCTTTCCTGTACCTGGCCTATGGGACAAATAGCTCCTGCCACAGAAGGCGGCCTGATAACCTAAGATATGTGCTACTTACTATGTCACTTAAAATGTCAGAGAAATCGCAAGTAGGAATCTCTGGGTTTGTGCTTTATGAACACTTTTGTCCCTGAACTTTCCTCTACTTTCCCCCTCAACCCATTCATAATTTAGAAAGAGTAATTACGCATTTCATTTAGCAGTTTGAGGCATATGTACCTAAAAGTTTTCTTCAGACATCTTGGATACTGCCCTAGTGAAGACAAAACATCTTGGGGGACCATGAGAAGAGGAGTAACATGATCTATCATTTTCAAAAAGATCATTCTGTTTGACATTTTGCAAATTGATTCTAAGGATTCAAAATGAAAAAGGAGAGGAAAACTATAATCCTATTGGACTATTTCAAGCAAAAATTGATAGTGATTTAGATCAGGGTGTTAGCAATGGAAGTAAGAATAAAAAAAAGGTTGGATACAGGATATATTTTGGCTAAGAGGATTTAATAATGATATCTGTGACAGAAAAAAAAGAGACAAATAATAGTGAGTTTTTGTTTATCTGTTTTGGTTTTACTTTGCTTTTGTTTGTTTTTGCCCTGAATAACTGGAAATAAGGAGTTGCTATCTGCAGAAATGAGAAAGATGAAGATCAGCAGTTATAACTGTGGCAGATTCATGTTGATGTATGGCAAAACCAATACAATATTGTAATCAACCTCCAATTAAAATAAATAAATTAAAAAAAATCAGCAGTTATTTGACAGAAGATCAGAAATTTAAGTATGAGGTATTTATTTAAATCAAACTGGGATTGTAAAGTATATATATAGATGTATATGTATACCTAATCTGGAGTGAAGAAGATTCAGACCAGAGATGTGAATTGGGATTTCAATTTACAGATTATTGAAAGCCATGAGACAGGCTGATATCACCAGAGAAGAGTGTATGGCTTAAAAAAAAAAATGCGGAAACACTCCACTAAGAGATCAAGAAAAAAGACAGATGAGAAAATGTAATAGAGAGCAAGAGATAGAAGCTGGGGGTGTATAGATCATAACAATTGACTGAAGAACAAAAATCTGAATAAGGAAGGAAAAATACGTGCAGAATGGGGAAATTTAAAATGCTGATATAATTCAAGTACATGGTAATTAGGAGTATTAGTGAGAGTGACCTAGTATGACGGCAGGTTACAGTCAGATAGTAGCCTATTTGATACCGAGATTATAGGGTGCAGTTTTGGTTAGTAATAAAGTCTAAGGCATGATCATAAGAGCAAATGGTTTATGCAGAGTAAAAGCCAACATTATCAGAGGGAAGGAAAGTCAAACAATTTGCAGTCCACAATGTTAGTTGTATCATCTATATAGATTTTGAAATCCCCAATTGTAATAGTGGAGATAGCAATGGTGACTTTAAAGGTGAAATCTTTGAGACATTAGACTCGGTGATGCAGAGGTTGGCAGGTGACTACATAATGGAAAGGTAACTGATGATAGAGTCTACTACCATGATACGGGAGGCTGTAGGGAGAGAGAACAGTCTGGTAGCATCAATGAACAAGGAAGATACATATGGTTTGATCAATGTGGGAGGGAAAACAGAAGCCTGGTTGCCGGGGACCAGCCCCGGTGGATCCAAGGTAATTTGAAGCGGGGACAGCATGGTGAGAGAGATATATAGATTTAGCAAGAGATAAGGAAAGAGTTTGCAGTTAAGAGAATAGAGGAGAGAAAGAGGCTGTATTCCTTGGTTTCTGTAGAAAGCCAAGAAAGCTTCAGACAAGAGACTTACACCATCTACGTAAGGCCACAGGTGCCTGCTTGAATAGCAGAGGGTGCCCCACCTTGGATTCCCTCTCGTGTGGGTCTTAGAAGCCCAGGCAAATAAGTAGACATGAAGAGCTTCTATGCTCCAGATGGGAATCAGCCAGAAAATAGAGTAAGAAAGAAAAGAAGACACGGGGGAAGCCAGTCTTTCCAGTAACTGGTCCATTTCTTTATTTTCCAGGTCCGCTTTTATACTTTTTGTTATACATAGAGATAAATGGAAAATACAAAGTCATGCAGGGTCAGCAGCCCTGACCCTTATCGAGACCAGGCTTTCTCTCTGCATACTTAGCTGTATACACAGGTCTTAGGTGATTTACATCATCTTCTGGTCAGGAGGCCTATTAGCATTTTATGGCCCTTTTCTGATAAGGGTCCATCAACCAGAAAACTTATTTGCCCTAAAAGTGTTGTTCTTACTAAAGTCTGGTGCCACTCTCAGAAAGCACTAATTAAGGTTACATTCTTACATAGCAAGGACACAACAATTTATAACAAGGAAAGAGGAATGATTTATAACAAACACAAATTTCATTAACTCAAAAGTCTAGTATTGCTAACATCAAAACTACTATATTCTTTTTTCTACATCCCAATTATGTTGATTAATATCCTCCAGGTGCCTAAAAGATAAAGGATATGGAGGCCTGGTGGCAGTCATTAACTCAACAATGAAAACCTACACTGATATAATTTTTAGCTCTTTAAAAAGGGGCTCTATATCTTTAAGATGCTTTAAGCTCATGCCTCTCATGGTTGGGGGGCTGTAAACAATCACATGCGTAGTTAAACCTGTCAGGCAAGTTAGAGAGCCATCAAAGGGGTTTGAGCTGAAACACTCCTTTTATATGCAGGAGACTGTCAACTGGAGCTCTAAGTTAACTTTTTCCAGAGAAAGGTGGTCGGGGATAGCCCCTGTTAATGTCAGAAACGTTGGTGAAAGTCATAAAATAATAAGATAGACAGATTCTGGTTTGGGGGTAGATGCTTGAGAAGGCCCAGGGAGGGTTCCTCAAGGCCTGATCTCGCCTTTGCCTATCAGGCCTCTTCCTCATGACCTTTGCCACAGGCGGGATTCCCCATGCTGGCTCCCGGCACCTGGTCCTCAATTAAGTACTACATCTCAGATGACAGTTAATGGAAGGCACAAATAAAATCTTATGGATATGTGTTCATGATGATCCAAGAGTTCCAGAGAGCTCAGTGGAAAGATTATAGGAATTGAGAAGGGATTGTGGAAAGGGGAGAATCAGGGACAGGGAATATGTTACAGAGATTAGCAGGTGAGAAATGAAAGTGATTGAGAGTGAGGACTGATGTAGAGAGGGGTAAAGATCAATTAATGATAGCCAGTTATCCCTTCTCCCATGATCTTCCCAACCCAGGAATTGAACCAGGGTCTCCTTCATTTCAGGCAGGTTCTTGAGCTATCAGCGAAGCCCAAGAAGTCATCAGGACACCTATTCTCTTATTCATCCTATTGTACTTGGTAAAAACCAAAAGTGGGGATTTAGATGGACTTTTGTAATAGAAACTTAAGCTGAGAATAGATAATTCTTTTGTTGCTGTTGCTTTATTAGTTATTGATCCCCCTGTCTGCTATAACTTTAGGCTGGAAATCTGAGACACATGCAACTGATATCAATTTGTTGCATCATTATATTTACATAGCTTTAAAAAAACACTTTGTGTCATATGTTATGTCCATATTTAAATATATCTTTCTATTCCAAATTAAGACTATGTCCCCACCTGGTAATTAACATACATTGTTTTGATTTATGGGTATGTGATTTGAAGGAGGTAAAAGAGTGGGGCATATAGATATAAGTAAAAAAGTCCTCTTCAACTGAGTACACAAATATTAACAGTACACAAGTATCCCAGTGGTGCTCCATTTGGAACCATAAATATGATTCATTTATACTTCTGTCTCATGTAATGCTGCTGCTGCTGCTGCTGCTAAGTCGCTTCAGTCGTGTCTGACTTTGTGCGACCCCATAGATGGCAGCCCACTGGGCTCCCCCGTCTGTGGGATTCTCTAGGCAAGAACACTGGAGTGGGTTGCCATTTCCTTCTCCAATGCATGAAAGTGAAAAGTGAAAGTGAAGTTGCTCAGTCGTGTCTGACTCTTAGCGACCCCATGGACTGCAGCCTACCAGGCTCCTCTGTTCATGGGAATTTCCAGGCAAGAGTACTGGAGTTCCACAAATAACTTAGCGATTTTGTTTGTCACTCTACTAACCCCCTGTGTATTTTCCACAAGTAATTTAAACCATTTATGCCTACAGAAATTGTGACCTAACTACCAGTTGTTTACTCAATTCTCTCTCATGGATTTATGTAAAAAAAAATACTAATTTTGTTCAGGACGTTGTACCCAGGTTAAAAAAAAATGTTACTCCTTAAGCAACCTTGAAAGTTATGTATGTCCACATGAAATACAGTTCTGTAAAATGAAACATAAAATGAGACATATGTTGGGTAGGACTTGCAGAAATGCTATTATTTTTCTTGATAAAAACAGAAATGAAAGTTTCTTATTCTCCCATTCCCCTAACCTGCACTTCTTTCTGCCTGATAATAGCTGAGGAGGAATGGAAAGAAGCCTTGACTTCTGATGGTTGGGAGGAGATGCCATACTAGCCCTGAGCTGCCTTCGTCATTATTTCTCCCAAATTATCAAACATTACATAATATATGGTCATTACTTTTTATTTGCTATAGTCTATGCTATAGACTGAATGTGTCCCCCAAGTTTCTTATGTTGAAACCCTACCTTCTCTATGATGGTATTAGGAAGTGAAGTGAAGACTTTGAGAAGTAATTAGGATTAGATGAGTTCATGAGAGTGGAGTCCTCATGAATGAAATGAGTGCCCTTATAAGAGTTATAGAAAAGCCTGCTCCCTCTCTTTGTTCTCTGTCATGGAAGTCACAGTTTCCAATGCAGAAGAGGGCTCTCACCAGAATCTGACCATATTGACACTCTGAACCTCCAAAACTGTAAGCAATAAATTTCTATTGTTTTATAAGCCACCAACTCTATAGTTATTGTTATAGCAGCCCAAATTGACTAAGACAGACCAATAACTTAGCGATTTTGTTTGTCACTCTACTAACCCCATATAGACATGAGAACTTTCAGAGATCAAAGTTTTCAGTTTGGTTTTGTGATTTCCTCTATGTCCTGGGCTTCACTCATCGCTGCTACAGGTAGAGTTACTGTCTCCCACTTAAATGCTCCTCATTTGTCAAAAGAATAGAGCTGCTTTTTCCTAAAATGCCTATGAGATCAGTGGCACTGATTCTGGTGTCTGAGCACAGGAAGAAGTTTGCATTAAGAAGTGAATTTTGCAGTGATAAACAAATGATGTTGTATTGAGGCTAACACTCTGAAAAAAGAATTGGCAAGAAAATATGATTGCCTATAAGGCAACATTTCAAGACTCCAAATCCATGCCAGCTGAAGCTCTAGCATTTCACAAACCAGATGTATTCCTTTAAACTTTCTTCTCAATAGTGATACCATTAGACAAAAAACTAGGGCTATAAATTAGAGTTATAAGAAATGACTAACAGCAGCAAGAAAAATATAGAATATAAATATTAGTTAAGGTACAGAGATGAGTAAACAACATTTAGAATAAGGGACAGAGAAGAATCTGCTGAGTTAAAAAGACAAAATACAATGGTTATGAGAACCTTAGAAAGGTCACAGATAATCAAATATCAATGCAAACACAACCTTTTCTCACTAAATTTGTTTCCTACTCTGAGGTTTATATATTTTTATGAACCACTGTTCAGATATTTTACTATAAATTTTCACTTAACCAACTCATATACTGTTTTTCTATTCTGTATCCAATTTTAAACCCACGATAAACAAGTGCTCCATGGAATCCATCCTCAATGTGGTTATGGGTCACCCGAACTCCTGCATTCTGGAGTCTGGTGATGTACATGATTCCATCATCTCTTAATACGTCATATTGACAGGTGATGACATAGGTCAGGGGCAAATTACGCAATCTGTTGTCATCAGCCAACAAGGGAGCCGCCCTCACATCTAGAAACCCTGGATACTTTTTAGCCAGCTTAGAATTACCGTAAGTTGGACTCTTATAAAAATGCCCTTTCCTAAACTTCTCAGGGAGCAAAGAACTCCAATTAACAAATTTGAACAGATGGCTTGATTCCACTGGTACATGTTGATTGAAGAACATGGCTTTTTCAAGTGATCTGTCCGTGGTAAAATATCCACTCCACAATCTGACCACCAATGATTTGGTCATACCAAGATTTGAGTTTTCCCGATATGATGGTAAATCCAGATCAAGACACTGAAGGGCAGGATAAATTAAAGACTGGGTCTTGAGTTTGATCTTGACATCTGGGTCATCTATAAGCTGAAAATAATTTAAAGTTGATCAAATGGTAATTTCATTTAAAAAATATTTTAAATTTAAAAATAATAACTGATATGAGTTAAATTCAGAAGCTCAAAAAATAATCAGAAACAAGAAATATATATCAAAGAACATTCCAATTTTCAATTATATCTAAGACTAGGTATATTACTTAAATACTATGAACATAAACAGTGATAGAACCCAGGTCTCCTGCATTACAGGTCATACCTGTATTACAGGGAAGCCCACTACTTTTCTTATGGATGGGGAAAAAGACCATCTAATCTTTGATTAAAAAGCAAAATATCTACTCTTACAACTAAGAATGGCAATCAGAAGAAATTGNATGGATGGGGAAAAAGACCATCTAATCTTTGATTAAAAAGCAAAATATCTACTCTTACAGCTAAGAATGGCAATCAGAAGAAATTGATATATTTTAAATAAAAATTTTATATACATGTTATTACATTAAAAGAATCCCTTGGACTTCAAGGAGCTCCAACCAGTCCATCCTAAATGAAATCAGTCTTGAATATTCATTGGAAGGACTGATGCTGAAACTGAAACTCCAATACTTTGGCCACCTGATGCAAAGAACTGACTCATTGGAAAAGACCCTGATGCTGGGACGAGAGGAAGGCAGGAGGAGAAGGGGATGACAGAAGATGAGATGGTTGGATGGCATCACTGACTCAATGGACATGAGTTTGAGTAAGCTCTGGGAGTTAGTGATGGACAGGGAACCCTGGTGGGCTGCAGTCCATGGGGTCACAAAGAGTCAGACAAGACTGAGTGACTGAACTGAACTGATATCAACAGGCAGTAACATTTAAGGAGAAGATCGTGTCATTAGGAAATCTAATTCAATGCTGACACTAAACAAATAAATCCTGGGTAAAAGTCTAATTGATTTTAATGTTTAAGTGTTTCAAATATTCAGATTAATGCATTAAGACAAATGTATCTATAAATTAATATGCATACATTTGGGGTGTACTAAAATTTTTCCATCAACAGGATGCATAACCCAAAATATTTGGGAACCAGTAATACTGAGCATGGGGCTTCCTTGATGGCTTAGATGGTAAAGAACCTGCTTGCAGTGCAGGAGACCCAGGTTTGATCTCTGGGGTGGGAAGATCCCTGTAGGAGGGCATGGCAATCCACTCCAGCGTTCTTGCCTGGAGAATCCCATTGACAGAGGAGCCTCGCAGGCTGTAGTCTATAAGGCTGCACAGAGTCAGACACAACCGAAGCGATTCAGCAAGCACACACACATTAAGCATTACATTTTAGGAGATGTTTCTATGTATATTTATATGGTTCCCACATTGAAATGGCCCAGCATGCCTCATAGATTAGCTTCTGTAAGTGTGGTCCCTAGATGCCTAGTATTCAAATCACCCAGGGATTTGTTAGAAATAAAAATTCTTAAACCTAGCCCAGACTCACTAAATTAAGTTGGGAGAAACCAGCAATGTGTGTGTGTGTTGTCATCTTTCGGGTGATTCTGATGCAAGGAAAAATTTGAGCTTCACTGGTGTAGGTGATAAACAGTAATTATTGAAGCCATATGCACTCTGGTGATGCTGAGTAAAGTATAATGGCTAGAGGAAGTTCATTTCTGAAAACTTGATATAGAATTGAAGAAAGCACAGGACCCTGACATTCTTTCCTTTGATATAAATATGACATTTTACACACACACAGGCGTATGTGAGTGCACACACACACACACACAGAGGCCTGCAAAAGCAAATGGCAACAATGTTTATTTTATTTCATTTAGATCACAAGAATTAGAACTAGTTAGTAGAATAAAATATTTAAAAGTTCATTACTAGATTATTTTATGTAAAAATAATTTCTGAATTTAAATAACCAGTTCAGTGTTTTATTTCAGGTAAAATTACCACATTCCATTTATCTTGGTACCTAGTATGAAGAATGCTGTTTAGATTGGTAAAGGAATGATAATTATTAAATGGCTTCCCAAGTGGTACAGCGTTAAAGAATCTTCCTGCCAATGTAGGAGACACAAAGAGAATGTGGGTTCCATCCCTGGGTCAGGAATATCCTTTGTAGTTGAAAATGGCAACCTGTTCCAGTATTCTTGCCTGGAAAATCCCATGGAGAGAGCCTGGCAGGCTTCAGTCCATGGGATCACAAAGAGTTAGATGTAACAGAGCGACTAAACACAGTTATTAAATAGGTAGCTCACAGGTGACTGATTTAGAGTGAGTTAAAGAGATCCAACCAGTCCATCCTAAAGGAGATCAGTCCTGGGTGTTCATTGGAAGGACTGATGCTAAAGCTGAAGCTCCAGTACTTTGGCCACCTCATGAGAAGAGTTGACTCATTGGAAAAGACTCTGATGCTGGGAGGGACTGGGGGCAGGAGGAGAAGGGGACGACAGAGGATGAGATGGCTGGATGGCATCACTGACTCTATGGATGTGAGTTTGAGTGAACTCCGGGAGTTGGTGGTGGACAGGGAGGACAGGCGTGCTGCGATTCATGGGGTCACAAGTAGTTGGACAGAAATGAGTGACTGAACTGAACTGAAGAAGACATACAAAAATATTTTATATTTGACCAATTAATTAAAACTTTACAGATAGCCAAAATCTTTGACTTGTAGATTTTAAAAAGTAATAAACCAATATTTTATTTTAAATTTTTAATGAAGTATAGTTGATTTACAATATTGTTTTAGTTTCTGCTGTACAGCAAAGCAAATCAGTTTTATATATATATATGTGTATATATATATATATACACACACTCTTTTTTAGACTCTTTTCCCATATAGCCCATTACAGAGTATTAAGTAGGATTCCCTGTGCTATATAGTAGGTCCTCATTAGTTATCTATCTCATATGTAGTATTCTATACCAATCCCAATCTCCCAATTTATTCCTCCCTTTTCTTCCCCCTGGTAACCACAAGTTTTCTTCATCTGTGAATCTATTTCTGTTTAAAAAATTATACTTTATAATTTTATAATTAAATATAACACATATATGTAACTATATAAGGCAGAAATGTGAAATATAATAAATATGTTTAAGGGTCAGGGAATTCGCCATACCCTTGCACACCCTTCTTTCTCTCCAGTAACCATCAACCTATATTTTATTACATTCAATTTTGTGTATTTCTTTAAAATTACACTAGTTACATATCAATGCAGTTAAACTGGTTAGGGCTTCCCAGCAGAGTGGTAAAAGAATTTGCCTGCAATGCAAGAGATGCAAGAGACACAGATTTGACCCCTGGGTCAAAAAGATCCTCTCAAATAGGAAATGGCAGGCCGCTTCAGTATTCTTGCCTGTAGAATTCCATGGACAGAGTAGCCCGGTGGGCTACAGTCCATGATATCGCAGAGTCGGATGTGATTGAGTACACACACACATCTATTCCTAGGTAAGCAATAATTGTTACTGTGACTTTTAAAAAATTCTTTTTTGTACATGAGATATGGTTTTACTTCCTTAATCTCTCAATGTATCGAAACTCATTTTTATAAAATATATTTTTCTTTGCATTATTAACAGCTTGGTCATGGTATGTATATAATATTTTTTTCTAATATTTTATTCATGATAATAATATCTTAGTTTTCTGAATATAATTGGCCCATTGTTTTCCTTCCTGAAATTGTTCTTGTCAGATTGGTCATAAAGATCAAGATTCTTTGAAAA
>SJYQ01001149.1:1321219-1348826 GCA_006410935.1 Redunca redunca | reverse complement strand
ATGTATTTTGTTTTTCTGGAATAAAATGGTTATAAAATGGCTCAGATTTTCATTTCCTGTTGTGTCTGTTTTGCAAGTTATATTTTCTTGGAATTTGTCCATTTAATTTAAATGTTATAATACTTTAATTCCAAAGTTCTTCAAACAAAATTCTTTCAAGGATACAATACATGTTTAACTCTTCAAAGAATAATTCTTTTCCATATTGAAGGGTCTGCAGTGTCGTCCTGCTCTCAGTTTTGGCATTAATTAGTTGTACTTAACTTTTATTTTCCCTCATTATCTTCCACGAGATTTAAAAATTGTGTTAGTCCTTTTAAACAGTTCACCTTTTGCTTTTTGTTCACATCCCGCACAAGCTCATTTTGACTATCCTAATTTCTGTTCTTGTCATTATTACTATCTTCCTTCTATTTTTTAATTTGATTTTTTGAGTCAAATGTTTGTTTCATCCTTCTTTCTTTGCTAATATATGCTTTTGAGGAAATACAATTTCCTATAAACACTATCCTGGAGACCATATAAAAGGTATAGTATTTTAAATAGTGGCCCATTGGCCTTAATATTTTTTTAAATTTCCATACAAGGAAAAATATTTCGTTATTTGTCTTTTTGTATTGATCCTCCATTACTGCACTGTGGTAAGAGTTCAAGTGTTGTATGATTTAAAATCTGTGATTTTCTTTTCTTTCTTTCTTTTCTTTTTTTTTTTTTTTGAGACTTGCCTTATTGCAGTACTTGGTCAATTTTTTAAAATGATCATGTGTACTTTCTTGTTCCCTGTTATTTACAGGTCCACTGAGTTAAATGCATTGGTTGTTATTCCAGTCCTCTATACAATTATTTTTTGCCTCTTGTTCTCTTAATCACTGGAAGAGGTATTTTTAAATTTTCTTCTGTGATTGTGAACTTCAGTGTTTTCCCTTATAATTTTGTTGATATTTTCTTCATATTTGCGTGTGTGTGTTGTCATTCAGTTGTGTCCAACTCTTTGTGACCTCCTATTTAAAACCAGGTTATTAACTCCACACAGATTTAGAGCCGTATATTTCCTAGGTGATTTGAACTTTTTCTGTAATAATGTCATCTTCCTTACCTAAACATTCATTTAGATATTATTTCAGGGTATATTTTTTCCATGCATTTATTTTCAAATTTTCTACTTATTTATTACGTTTTTAGTCTGGAAATCTGGGCTTTAAAACCAAATCATTTAGACTACCACCTTATTTTGTGCATCCTCCTTTCCATCTCTGTTTTTCACATCTTTCAGATTGATTGAACTTTCTAGTGAATAATTTTTTTCTGTACTACTTTATGAGTTATGTTTTTATTCATTAAATGATTATTTTAAGAATTATAAAGAGTATTCTTATCTTCAACTTGTCAAAGTTCAAATGGTAACATTTATTTCTTCTTGGATAATAAAAAAGTTAAGCTTATAAGACTTAAAATCTATTCTCTCTTCTTCTCAGTTCACTTTTCCTTTTAAAAAACATTTATTTATTTTTAGTTATGTAGGGTTCATTGCAGCATGCAGGATCTTTTGTTCACAGGCTCCTCTCTAGTTGCTGTGCACAAGCTCAGTAGTTGTGGCACATAGGCTCAGTGGTTGTGGTGAGCAGGCTTAATTGCCTTGAGGCATGTGGGATCTTTGTTCCCTGACCAGGGATTGAAAATTAATATTGATGTATGAAAATTATAATTCCCTGTGCTAGCAAATATTATCTGTGAACCTGCTAACATGTTTCTCTATAGGCAATTTGATTATTCTGATAACACCATTTTTCATGCAAGGGAGATCCAACCAGTCCGTCCTAAAGGAAATCAGCCCTGAATGTTCGTTGGAAGGACCGACGCTGAAGCTGAAACTCCAATAGTTTGGCCACCTCATGCAAAGAATTGACTCATTGGAAAAGACCCTGATGCTGAGAAAGATTGAAGGCAAGAGGAGAAGGGAACAACAGAGGGCAAGATGGTTGGATGGCATCACCGACTTGGTGGACATGAGTTTGAGTAAGCTCCAGGAGCTGGTGATGGACAGGGAAGCCAGGCATACTGCAGTCCATAAGGCCACAAAGAGCTGGACACCACCGAGTGACTGAACTAAACTGATTTATATAATAATAACATAACTTCACTGGTATTTCAATGTTTGAAATAAATGTATTAAGTGTAGGATATTTTTTAAAAAATCAAATAAATGTGAGTAATATACCTGTTGAGTCATGGCTGCAGCTAAATTCCCTCCAGCACTCTCTCCAGAGATACCAATTCTTTCAGGATCTACACTGTACTTATCAAGAACATCTCGGCTTAAGAACCACTTTAGTGCATTGTAGACATCTTCAAATTGGCTTGGAAAGTGATGTTCAGGTGCTAGTCGGTAGCTGTGGGCAGAATAACAATGTTCTTTAAGTCAGTTATTGTTAAACAAAAAATGTCGTGAATGTGCATGCTCTAACCTAAAAATCAAAAGTAATATTTTTCTTTAGCAACCTCATGATTTAGGTCATTATGAATTAAAAGACAAACTTCATCTTTATGATTGTGCTTGACATGAAGGTTTTTACAAGTGCTATTTTTACATAAGGAAAATCTTGAATGACAAACTTGGACTAGATTAAAAAGAAAAAAAAAAATCAAAACACTGGTGATAACTTACTGAAACTAAACTTCTCCCAAAACGTTATTTTCTTTGTAGTCATTACACTTGATTAGCAACCAATAAATATTCTATTCAAACTTAATCTAATGATCAAGTTGGCATGCAGGGGTCACTGTTTTTTACATAGCTTCTTCATTTTTCTATTTATTCCCATTGAGTTTCTTTTCTATTGTTGGTCATTAACCTAGAATACTTTTTGAAACTAGATTTTGTCTGAATTCCCACATGTTACTTGGTGACTAACTGTTTTTAATGAAGGATTAACCCATGAAATATATACTAATTTCTTTAAATATATCTTATTGGTTAATCCTCAAAAACCCTATAATATACAAAATATTATGACTCTCAGTTTACACATGAGAAAACAGATCTAACATGATATTTAACTGGCAGCCATCCAGTTGATTCTAGCACCAGGTTTTGAACCTCATTTTCTGACTCCGAAGCCCTGCTAATTAAGAATAGGCTGAAAGTCCATTGGAGGTCCTTTGTCCATGAAATACAATAGTTAGATTTTATTATAAAAATTTCTTGACTTGCTCTTTTTGATCCCTACTTGACCTAACTATAAAACTCTTTTCTATCTGACTGTTTTCTGGTCATGCTCAAACTCACTTTTTCTATTCTCATCTTTTCAACTTCATTTAAACACTCTTGATATAAGGAATGACCGAGACTGCTGTGAGCATCTGACTGCATAAGGCATCTGGCCAAAAACCACACAATCCCACAGTGTTCTTACTTGGTTGAAATGACAACAGCATCTAGTATAACAGCTGTCCGTCTTGATAGAAAATCGATATCGAAGAGGGCTGAAACAAATGAAAATAAAATCTGAGACTGACAGATGAACTGAAGGCTGTTCCCTTCAGCAGAAAGCTTACTACTCTACCTTGTTCCTCAATGAAATGTTCTAGGAAAAATATTTCTAAAACTTCAACATAGCTACAGAATATAAATTCCTCTATTCAGTGATCCTTTTAGATATGTCTCATTTTCAAACTCAATTTATTAAACCAACTTCATTCTCTTCAAGATTAATCTCTACTCCCTTCATTTAGCAGCTGTTATGTGTTGAAAAAATTAATACAGAAATATTAACTCCCTGATGCTTGGGAAGTCACTGTCTACTGAAGACAAGTACAGGGAGGGATCGCTGTATAAGCAGACAGAAATAGTGCAAAATATTAGTTGCTTTAATAGAAGAGCATAGAAAGTGCTCTCTGGAAATAGTATTAGACTCCATCAAAGCTGCGAGAGTAAGATAAAGAGTAAAGGGGAAGTAGGGAGAGCTGAGACCTGATTTATATATTCATATTTTCTGAAAGGCAGACAAAAATATGTGCTTTCTGGGTCTTTTTTTTTTTTGGCTATGTACACAGGATGGGGATGGGTCACACATGTTTGCTACTGGGCTTGGGTAAATTCTGCCTTTTGCATATAAGAAAAGTTTAAGAAAATATAATCGAATCTGTCAGAAATACGAAGAGAAAGAAATCACAATATGCTAAAGGGCATATATCAGGATACAACATTGTAGCAAAGGTTCCATCAAGTGAAAGGGGGAGTACAATTGTTTTGTGACAGTTTTCAAAGTTGGGTGTTGACTATTCTTAAAATGTCAAATATACACTGTCTTAAACTTTTATTTAACATTTGCTACAAAAAGTTGTCAATTTTTCTCTTTACTGAGTCCAATTTACTCTTGTCTAACTCCTACTTCCTCTAGGTCAGACAAATCTCACCCCATCCTCCCCCTCTCTACATTTCCTCAACATCTTCATGTTCCACTTATAAGCACATTCAAAGGCCTTCCATAGATAAATACAAAATATATATAATAAAAAAATATTTATACATACATAAAAGTTTTATAAGTAACATTATATATAATAAATATGTATTATATATAAAATGCATCAAATAAATTGAAATGTACATGTGTCCTATATAAAATAAAAATTAAATACCCTTTTTCAACTCTGTGCTTCTTTTCCATCTAACACCTTCCTTCTCATTTCCTTTATAACTAAGATTAATGAAAAACTGGCATCACTGTCTCCATTTCCTCATTTCTCATCTATTATTCAACTCACTTCATTTTGGTTTTCATCACAATGTTCCATCATTTCTGCATTAACAAGTTTAATGCTGTATTTCTAAGCTCATAAAATTCTTTCCCCTCTTACCTGTTATCTACTACAGCTTTTGATATTGATTATTCCTTTTGAGAAAGAGATTTAATATAATTCCTTTAAACTATTAATAGCATAGGTCCAAAGAATTAAACTTCAGACAGCTGAAGCACTCTGTTATCTATGATAATGTTTAACATATGTCAAAGTCAACATCTTAATAAAATGTATGCTAGGTGATAATCTAAAATTTTCAACGAGAGGCTCATACCAGCACTTCCCGTATGCCAACCACCACCATGAATATAAAATAAGCCTCTTCTTAGTGTCTCTGACTTCCGTTTTGGTAAATATATACGGACAGAAACATTGTTGAAAGTTGTCTCTATCACAGTGACATTTTCATCAGATGTAGGTGGGACTTCTTGAATGCTCATGAAGAACTTTGCAATGTCCATGAAATGACTGATTCCCAACAGCTCAGCAAAGTGACACTAAAATAAGAGTGAAGGGGAAAAACACAAAGAGGTTACAGATATTGAATGCCAATACTGTTAATGACCCTAGAAGGATGCACATGTGTTCCTAAAGGTCCTGTGTCACACTGTTACAGGTGAATCTGAATAGGTGCAGAATCTTTACCACAATAGTTGGCCTTAGATTTATTTTAAAAGATAAAGAATTATTGAAGTATTACAGTTTGGCAGATTTTATACTTTCTACTTTGAGTACAATGATAAACAAGGTATGTTCTCTATATAAGCTCAAATGTCATGTGAGAGAAATGGATACAGAGTCACAAAACAACGTAACCAACGTCTCATAGACATATACAGAGAGCTCTGGCAGAGGCCAATAAACTAGATGCCTGAACATAAGACCTGGGGAGGAGTTTTCAAATATTGGTGAACTCTGATAACAATATTGAAAGGGGAAGAAAAATTTGGCCAAACAAAGAGGAAATCTCACCAGAGGCCAAAGGAACAGAAACAGGAAGGGCACATGATTTACTAAACCACGAAGTAGTAAACTAGCAAAGCTATTATAGTATGATTGACAAAGGATATAGTTTAGAGGGAGTTTTCAAAAAAAAAAGAATGTTTAAGACATGTGCTGGAATCACCTACCAGGACCACAGTGTACAAAGTGGGGGAAGGGCCTTTTTTTAAGACCAGCTGACTGACTTGTGTTCTTATGTAGTTGTTCCTGAATGTGACTTTGGTTCAAGAGCCTGGATGTGTGTGGGGGGAACCTGTTCATGTCAAAGTGCAAGTTTCTGACTAACCGGGATGACACCATGTTTCCCCATCTTCCCCACCTGAGCTTGGGAATAGCGAATGGATGGCTGGGCAGCTCTTGTATTCTCATGAAGACCATACTGTGCCCACTTCACACTTGGGAAGGAAGCTCATGCAACTACTTCCTATTTGAAGCTATGAATCATGCTCCCTGGCACTGGGGGCTTCTGTTCTTGAGAGTTATTTGAATGCTTCTGATCTGCTGCTATCCTTCTGAAGAGAGGTCAGCCTGGCCCAGAACCTAGGCACATGGATGTTCTAGGCAAGAGTGCTCTTGAGGCTGCTGGGACCACCTCATTGGACTGGCTGCCTATCCTAAGGAACCATCCGTTGTAAGCTTGTGCCAACACTGTGGTATCCAGCTGTGAGGACTGGAGAGGAGGTGAAATTGATCCATTATGGCCTCCGGACCTTCCTCAGAGAGAAGTGCCGGTGAAAATTTTCACAACTCTAGCGTGTCTGAATGACACCCCAGATTCTCTAGAAAAATGTTTCCACTTGCCTTTGGAAAATATTTCATTCTTACCCTAGTTTAGTAGCAACTACCAGCATCTCAAACGAGGCACTGAAACTCATCTGTGGTGTCCGTCCTCATCCTCTTACAGCTGCCCTAGACCTCAGTCCCGAGCAGTCTGAGCAGTCTGCCTCTCATCCGTGCTGTCTGCTGTCATATTCTCCAAGTCTTCTCTAGTAAGTATTTAAAGGGAAACGTCCAGCTTTCCCTGCTGCCTCCTGGAGATGGGCCCATAAAGGGACAAGGGGAAGATTACCATCAAAGATCTGAAGTAAAACAGCCTTGCTGTTGCAGCCCATGCCCTGTGAACCCAGGAATGCAAATTGCATAAAATGGAGTGTTGGTGGCTGTGTACAATAAATGCCAAAAATTCGGTTGTGGTTCCATTAAAACAAACAAACAAAAAGCACATGCTGGAATTAGATAACTGACTTGCTTAAAGATAATAATGCCCTCGTTACCAGTGTTAAGTGACATGTTAATGCATGAAATGTAGTAGCAAAATAATTATTGAATGTAACACCTGTAATAGTCCCCATTAAGGGAGAGGTTTGGTGAGGTGAGTAGTCGGGACTCTGCGCTTCCACTGCAGTTTCCACAGGTGTGATGCTGGGAAAGATTGAAGGTGGGAGGAGAAAGGGACAACAGAGGATGAGACGGTTGGATGGTATCACTGACTCAATGCACATTTGTTTGGGTAAACTCCAGGAGTTAGTGATGGACAGGGAGGCCTGGCATGCTGCGGTCCATGGGGTCACAAAGAGTTGGATACGACTGAGTGACTGAACTGAACTGAACTGAACTGATACCTGATTGGGGAACTATAAGGTCAGTGCAAAAGTAATTGTAGTTTTACACTGTTGAACTTTGCCATTTGATACTAGAATATATTCTTAAATAAATTTTGTTACATTATACATCATTTTAATGCACATTTCTCTCTTTATGCTTTCTTTTTGCTAATGATTTATTATGTGCTGTTTCTTTTATATTTATTTTAGACTATAGATATGATGCTAGGCAAAAAGCAAATTCAAGAAATTTTTTTTTTATTCAGGTTCAAAATGGGTCATAAGGCAGTGAAGACAACTCACAACATCAACAACGCACTTGGCTCAGTAAATGCTAAGAAGCATACAGTGGAGTGGTGGTTCAAGAAATTTTGCAAAGGAGATGAGAGCCTTGAAAATGAGGAGCATAGTCGCTGGTTATCAGAAGGTGACAACAACCAATTGAGAGCCATAATCAAAGCTGATCCTCTTAGAAACATACAGGCAATTGCTGAAGAACACATCAATCATTCTATGTTCATTTGGCATTGGAAACAAATTGCAAAGGTGAAATCTTGACAAGTAGGTGTCTCATGAACTGACCAAAAAAAGAAAAAAATCGTGGTTTTGAAGTATCATCTTCTTTTATTCTACACAACAATGAACCATTTCTTGACTGGATTGTGACAACCATCAATGACCAGCTTAGCAATTGGACTGAGAAGAAGTTCCAAAACACTTCCCCAAGCCAAGCTTGCACCGAAAAATGCTCACAGTCACTGTTTGGTGGCCTGCTGCCCATCTGGTCCACTACAGCTTTCTAAATCCCGGTGAAATCATTATATCTGAGAAGTATGCTGAGCAAACTGATTGAGATGCACCACAAACTGCAACACTGGCAGCCGATACTGGTCAACAGAAAAAGCCCATTTCTCCTCCACAACAATGCCTGACCACATGTCACACAAGCAACACTTCAAATATTGAAAAAATCGGACTATAGAGTTTTGCTTCAGCTGGCATTTTCACCTGATCTCTCACCAACTGACTACCATTTCTTCAAGCATCTTGACAACTTTTTGCAGAGAAAACACTTCCACAACCAGCAGGATGCAGAAAAATGCTTTCCAAGTGTTTGTTGAATCATGAAACATAGATTTTAATGCCATAGGAATAAAGAAACTTATTCCTTGTTGGCAAAATGTGTTGATTGTAGTGGTTCTTATTTTGATTAATGAAGATGTGTTTGAGCCTAGTTATAGTGATTTAAAATTCACACCACAAAATTACAATTATGTTTGTACCAAAAGTATTCCATAAGCTGTGTGGCAGGGTCAAAAATAAAGGAAAAAAAAAAAAAAACCCACAGTGCTAGAGGTATGATTAATGCAAGATGCTTGTAATATAATTTCCAACCTTTACTGACCATTGTTAAAAATAGATATTCACGTAAATAAACTCTAATAAAAGGCAGAGCAAAAAAAGACCGTGAATGGCTGCTCAGGTAGAAATATTAGTTCTGAAAAATAAGAAGAAGGTTTCTGATGGGTGCACTGTTTGATTTCAACCTGTTGAATGTGAAAAATTACAGTTGCTTAAAATTTTTAGATTTAGTCACACAGGAAAAACAATTTGGTCAAAGGCAAGAAGAAAAGAAATTTCAAAGGTGTTCATGAACACCATTTTATCTGGAAGCTAACTTGCTTGGTCTATATGCTTGAAATTTCAGTGGGAAGCTCTGTGGACACTGCAGTATGGGGAGCCACTTTCAGAACACAGTGTCTATTTTTCTTTTGTAAACATATCATCAAGCAGCTTAATGTGTTCTAACTAGCTAACAACAAAATAAATGCTATCCATATATGATATATACATATATATTATTAAGTATTACTTCGCCGACCAAGGTCCATCTAGTCAAGGCTATGGTTTTTCCAGTAGTCATGTTTGGATGTGAGAGTTGAACTGTGAAGAAGGCTGAGCACTGAAGAATTGATGCTTTTGAACTGTGGTGTTGGAGAAGACTCTTGAGAGTCCCTTGGACTGCAAGGAGATCCAACCAGTCCATTCTGAAGGAGATCAACCCTGGGATTTCTTTGGAAGGAATGATACTGAAGCTGAAACTCCAGTACTTTGGCCACCTCATGCGAAGAGTTGACTCATTGGAAAAGACTTTGATGCTGGGAGGGATGGGGGGCAGGAGGAGAAGGGGACGACCTAGGATGAGATGGCTAGATGGCATCACTGACTCGATGGACGTGAGTCTGAGTGAACTCCGGGAGTTGGTGATGGACAGGGAGGCCTGGCATGCTGCGATTCATGGGGTCACAAAGAGTTGGACACGACTGAGCGACTGAACTGAACTGAACTGATAATGATCAAAGAAATGCTAGATCTTCCTCAATATCCAATGAGGTTATGTCCTGGTAAATTCATTGTAAATTGAAAATGTTTTAAGTCAAAAATGCATTTAAATATATGTAATCTACCAAACAGGCTTCCCAGGTGGCTCAGTGGTAAAAGAATCCGCATGCAAATCCAGGAGACAGGATCAATCAGATCAATCTTTGGATCAGGAATATCCCCTGGAGGAGGAAATGGGAATCCACTCCAGTATTCTTGCCTGGGAAATCCCATAGAAAGAAAAACCTGGTGGGTTACAGTCCATGAGGTCACAAAAAAGAGTCAGACATGACTGAGCAACTAAACACACACAACCTACCAAACATCCGCTTAGCCTACAGTAGGGCATAATCATCTAATGCAAAATTTATTTTACAATAAAATACTGAAATTGTGTAATTTACTGAATACTGTCCTGAAAGTGAAGAAAACAATGGTTGTAGGAGGAGAGAGTGGTGTAAGCATGTAGGTTGTTTACACGTTCGATCAAGGGGTTAACTGGGAGCTACGGCTCCCTACTGCTGTCCAGCATCATGACAGGGAATCACCCACATATCTCATGCCTGGGAAAAGATCAAAATCAAAATGTGAAGTACAGTTTCTACTGAATGTGTATAACTTTTGCACTATCATAAATCATAAAGTCAAAAAATCTTAAGTCAAACATCATGAATCAGGAACTGTCTGTACTTAAAACAGTAATTTAATTTTAAACAGTGGGCATTGTGAAACAAAACCTGGGAGTTAAGCTGACCATACTCTATTATAATTTTCTACTTAGTGTATTGAAAGGTCTTTTCCAGTTATTACTCTATATTATTTAGTCTGATATCTCTGATTAATTTGATCAAAAATAAGTAGTATTATGATTTGTACATACATTGTACTCAGGAGTTTTAACTAGATATTCCTGAAGTTAAGAGCTTAGCTATAGTCAAAAGAAATGGTAAAAGTTGGCATGTAATTAATAAATAGATTGATATATAGGTAGGTAGACAGATAAAAATATACAAACAGCTTTTAATATATATTCACTTATATATAATGTGCTGCTGCTGCTTAGTCATTTAGTCATATCCAACTCTTTGCAACCCTGATGGACTATAGCCCACAAGACTCCTCTGCCCAATTGAGGATTATAACCTAGGAGACAAAAATCTCAGAAAGGTCTGAGAACTGTTCTGCTGACTAGAAGTCAAACACACAGTCATATACATTTTTGAGCAAGGATCATGCATCAAAATGACATACTGATATTTTACATAAAGCTTACCAAGGATACATAGTCCAAATAAGCATATATGAAGGGTGCAGTAAGTTATCATGACCCCTTACAGAATTAGGAGAAAATGTTATCCTTTTAAGTTACACTGATGGCTTCCCTAGTGGCTCAGTGGTGAAGAATCCACCTGCCAATGCAGGAGACACGGGGTTCAGGGAAGATCCCACATGCTGTAGAGCAGCTAAACTCATGCACCACAACTACTGAACCTGTGCTCCAGAGTCCAGGAGCCACAGCTACTGAAGCCCAAGCGCCCTACAGCCCGGTTGCACAATAAGAGGCCATTGCAATGGGAAGCCCACATACCGCCACTAAAGAGTAGCTCCCACTCGACTCAACTAGAGAAAAGCCCATGCAGCCATGAAGACCCAGTACAGCCAAAAATAAATAAAATTATATAAAAAGAAGTTGCATTGCTAGCATCAGAAGAAAGGAGATATATATATATAAATAACTACACTTCTAGTTGTTTTTAATCTTTGCCAAGTATTACACTTTCCATTTGTGTACCAATTCAATTCTTACCAAAAACGTGGTAAACAGTCATATATTCCCAGATTTTTCAGTTGAGTATGTTGAGGTGGGAGAGGTTAAGAGACATATTTATGACTAGTCATACAATAAGTGCTATATGTGGGACTCAAGCCCAGGTCTGATCCCTGAAGCCAGGTGTCACTCCTGACCAGATAATATGTTGTCCCATAGTGGCCACAATTATGAAATGCCCATTGAAGAGACAGTGTGACACTGGATACAGTGCTCAAGGATCCCTTAGTATTCACAGAACTTTCATGGGTTCATGAAAGATGGACAGAGAGACTGGGCAGGAACCGAACTCTGAGGGCACCTTGGGCCCTGCCCAGGGTCCAGAAGAATAGTGGTGGTTCCCATGGCCTCCTGCATTTCCCCACCCACTCATGCTACACTTGGTTCAAGCAGCACACAAATATCCCTCCTATTAAGCTGCTGGGCTTAATATTGCCTAGCAGCTGTCCTCAAGAGATGTCAGAAGACAGACACAAAAAGCACTGCCTTAATGTTACAACTGCAGCCAGAGGTGTTGCAGGTGAGAGTGAAGTACAAATGCTTAGTCAGTGCCTGACAAGCTTAGAAGATCAACTATTCTATAGCTATAAGGATATTCTAGGTCTTCTCCACATTCTGGTCACCCTTTCTACACACAAACAGCGCCACACACACTGACCTTGTCCCCAAAACCATGGTATCCCCTATCTGCTCCTCCTTGCTGTACACAAGGGGTAGAGACTCTTACTTCCAGTGGACCATTTTTCCATCCCCTTTACTTTTTAATGTGGAAAAAATTTTTAATTATTTTAAATGTTAACATAGAAAGGTGATAGGTCACAAGCATTTATTTACTTAATTTTAATAAATTTAAAGCTCCTATGACTTATGACATAAAGTGTCCACATTTTTCCCAAGAAAATAATTTATGTTAATTTAGCTGGCCCTCTGGCTTTCAAACGTCTGTCTACAATGCGGGAGACCAGGGTTCAATCCCTGGGTCGGGAAGATCCCCTGGAGAAGGAAATGGCAATCCACTCCAGTACTATTGCCTGGAAAATCCCATGGACAGAGGAGCCTGGTAGGCTACATGTAGTCCATGGGGTCGCAAAGAGTCCTGTGGCTTCCCTGGTGGCTCAGAGGTTAAGGCGTCTTCCTGCAATGTGGAAGACCTGGGTTCCATCCCTGGGTCGGGAAGATCCCCTGGAGAAAGAAATGGCAACCCACTCCAGTATTCTTGCCTGGAGAACCCCATGGACGGAGGAGCCTGGTGGGCTATAGTCCACGGGGTTGCAAAGAGTCGGACACGACTGAGCGACTTCACTTTCACTTTCTGGCTTTCAATCAAAGTTAAGTACAGAAAATACAAGGCCTCTTTCAAAACATAAATCACTAGACTCAAGTATTTTATCTGCAAAGAATAAGATTATTTAGTTTCAAGTAAATATTTTTAAATGATAGGAGAATGGTATATGTTACACAAGTTAAAGATGAGTATTTATACGAAAATAGGAAATCAACCTTGAATATTCATTAGAATGACTGATGCTGAAAGCTGAAGCTCCAATACGTTGGCCACTTGATTCAAAGAGCCGACTCACTGGAAAAGACCCTGATGCTGGGAAAGACTGAAAGCAAAATGAGAAGGGGGCAGCAAAGGATGAGATGGTTACATAGCATCACTGACTTAATGGACATGAATTTGAGCAAACTCTGTGAGATAGTGGAGGACGGAGGAGTCTGCGTGCTACAGTCCATGGGGTTGCAAAGTCAGACACAACATGAGACTGAACAACAGAATAGTTGTCATGTGTTGTGTAAGAAAGTACTAAGTATAAAAAAATTACAGGTGACTTTGTATTTTCACAACTTTTTAGAGTTTACTAGGAGGTGTAACATTAATAAATACATAACACAAGACTAAGAAGTCACCACTGTGTTAGAAATATAGCCCAGTGTCCCTGGAGTCTGAATTGAATAACAACAGTTTTAGTTTCTTTGACTCTATTTGGTGAAGTATGAAGAAACTAGAGCAGTAGCTTATGGACATACCTTCTCAGATTATCTTTTTTTCTTTATACTGACTNAGCTGAAACTCCAGTACTTTGGCCATCTCATGTGAAGAGTTGACTCATTGGAAAAGACTCTGATGCTGGGAGGGATTGGGGGCAGGAGGAGAAGGGGACGACAGAGGATGAGATGGCTGGATGGCATCACTCCGATGGACGTGAGTCTGAGTGAGCTCTGGGAGTTGGTGATGGACAGGGAGGCCTGGCGTGCTGTGTTTCATGGGTCACAAAGAGTCGGACACGACTGAGCAACTGAACTGAACTGAACTGAACTGACTCAGCAATTTGGAAACTCAAATGAGTATTGGGTTTCAAAATGTTCATCCTTTGGAGGTCGACCAGTGGTATCTTTGAGAAGGCCATAGCAGCAAAAAGAAGTAAAAAGGGCTGGAAGAGTCAGTGACAAATGGAGGAAAAAAAAAAAAAAATAGAAGGTAATAAAACTAACAAATTTTAAAATAGCCTTAAACCTAGGAAGTTTCAAAGTGTCCCAAAGCAAATAAGTAAAACCTTACAATCTGGTGTAAGGGTAGAAAATGCTTTCACAAATGTCTATTATCCCAAACCGGGTACAGGTCTGAAAATGTTATTTGATTGCCATGTTATTTCTTATCAAGACTAAATGCAACCTCAGAGTCATTTTATAGTCTCATATTACCTTTCAGAGTAATGCTGAGCTATCTATCAGAGTTGGCATTTTAGTAAACTATATTTGCAGTTCCTATTTCAGGAGATAATGCTGCATCACCAACTAGTTGAGAGTTGATTGTATCCAATGATTTTCATTTATCTTCATCATTGGATTATTAAAAATTAGAATTACCATTCTTTAATTATTGCTTAAGTTGATTGGTAAAGAACAAAGTAGTATCAGGTGTTGGAGAGGACTCTTGAGAGTCCCTTGGACTGCAAGGAGATGCAACCAGTCCATTCTGAAGGAGATCAGTCCTGGGATTTCTTTGGAAGGAATGATGCTAAAGCTGAAGCTCCAGTACTTTGGACACCTGATGCGAAGAGTTGACTCATTGGAAAAGATTCTGATGCTGGGAGAGATTGGGGGCAGGAGGAGAAGGGGATGACCGAGGATGAGATGGCTGGATGGCGTCACGGACTCGATGGACGTGGGTCTGAGTGAACTCCGGGAGATGGTGATGGACGGGGAGGCCTGGCATGCTGCGATTCATGGGGTCGCAAAGAGTTGGGCTAGACTGAGCGACTGAACTGAACTGAACTGAACTGAGTATCAGGTGGCATTAAATTCAAGCAAAAGTTTTGTTTTTTCTTTTTGGGATGAGGAAAATGATTGAAAAAAAACTGGTTACTTTCTTTAACATGAAGTGAAGTGAGTGATGGGCTTTTTAGAGGTTTTGATAAGATATTTTATTATATGGTAATCTGATATACTTAGCAAATTAAATATTTTCCTTAAGAAAAAAAGAAGAGTGGGAGTTTTATGGTAAATCTACATTTTTTTTTTCCTTCTATATGAAACTAAACAATGCAAGGGGGGAAAAAAACAGATAAATAGTTAAAAAGATAACAGTTACTTCTGGGCAATTTTTTAGTATAGCAACTTGTCCCAGTAATCAAGCTTCATTATGTTTCAGTCTTTGATCATGGTGAATCTCTTTCATTCTTGGAGTAAATATCCATTGACTTTTATTAGAAATCTATAAATTTATATATACATAGTGTAGGAGCTCTTAAGCAAAAATACTTTAAGGAAAAAAGTCTTGACCCTTCCACCATTCTCCAGTACATTCTTTTAAGTTTGTCAAAGAAAAGCTATCTCATCCAAATAGAAATAATACAAAAGGTATGTGAATAACATTCATGAAAAAACAAACACTCATGCAAGGTACTATGTACTATAAGAAAAATAATAATAGCCTCCAACATATGAAGAAAACAAGTTTTAAAATAATTGGTACAAGGTAGATGAAATAAATTACACAATGCTTCAGAACAAATAATGTAAGAATAAAGACCGCAAAGCAGAAGTACAAATCTTTAAGGAAGACATAGGAAGATGTTTGGAAGTGGTCTCTAATTGAAAGGAAGAGATGACTGAAAAATGGTACTGGTAGAAATCATAAAAGGAATAAGAAAAAAAGACAAAATAATTTCAAAAATAAACACTGAGTTATAAGAAACTCAAGCAAACTGTTATATATGATAGAAACAAGAAAAACAAACAAAAGAAAATTGCAGAAGATTAAGTGTTATAGAGAAAATGACATTTTTTCCAAAGACAAACATGGACTACATGTGTACATAAATGTATACACACACACATAATTAATCCAAATAATAAAAGAAATCAAAATGATCAATCAAAATCAACCAAAAATGACTTTACAAAAAAATGACTTGAAGCTATATTCCACCAAAACTGACCCAAACCCAATAACATATACTATAAAATTACTAAAAATGGTCAAATCACTAATAAGAAAATAAAAATAAGACAAGCATCACACTTAGTCAGAGCTACATTAAGCTCCAGAAAAGTGCTGAAACTAAAAAAATATATGCAAGAGATGTTGAGCCAAGGGTTTAATACGCAGACTGTCTATGAATTGTTTTTGTTTTGTTTTTACTGCAGGGAGGCAATTCACTACAAAGTTAAAGGCGTGAACTATATGGCTTTGTTTCCAAGTAATTAGACTCGTTAGAAAAGAACCACAAGTCTTTGAGGACCACCCATGAATGGGGAGGTAGTGAGCCAGCCATGCGGGATCCTATCACTCAGCAACTAAACCCTTCAATTGGAAACTATGTTCCTTGTTTCCCCTGGGTTTTTACCAGCTGACTTGTTCACAGGTATTTCAGTATATCTGAATACAAGGTTACTGTATCGAATTCTGTAACTAATCACAGTGTTGCTCAATTCCACCATTTCTGAAGTTCAAAATGCTTCATTCTGGCAGCACTCAGGCCATGAAACTCACGATAAGAATTTTTGTCTTTCTTAGCCAGTCTATTTTGTCTTCTAGTATTTAAAATTGAAACTCCTTGACTACTCCTTCCATATTCAGTCTGTTCCAGCTCTGCATTAAGCAATAGATAAAATATTTAAAAGGTTTTAAAACCAGCAAGCAAACTTTGAGTAGAATTTCCAAAACAGCAGAAATTATTTAAAAAATAATAAAGATAATTATTTTCTCCTGATTAAACTTCTAAACATTCAGAGTCAATAAAAGTTTATACTTACCAGATGTGTAATAGTTTTCAAACACGTTGTTAGCAACATTAATTTCCATGGCTCCTCAATATTATCTGGGAGAGGTGTGTATACATAATATGCCCCAAGGACCCCCAAAATCAAAAGCAAAATCGTCTTTCTTCCCATGATGTTTTCCAACTGCACGTTCTACTTGGCAGCAAAGCAAATACACTTCTGAAATATTTGCATGTTGAAATTTCATAACAATTTTTGGATTTATCAAAAAGTGTTATCTAACTTCTTAGACACAAATTCCATTGATCTGATTGTCATTCTGCAAGCTGCTGGGAAATAACTCAGAAAAAGTACAAAGAACTCTGTGAAACCCAAACTCATATTATCTGCAGGTTCTGTCAAGTACAACAGCCTTATAATGTTGCTAGGCAGTCGGTAAACAAACATCTGTTGCTCAAGTACTGGTTGCAGAGTACTTTAACCATTAGAGAAAAGGTCACAGGAAATACAAGAAACCCAGTGTATGCTTCAAATAACAAATCTCAGAGTGGGAGAGAAAAAATATATTTAAACTATTGAGAGCTTTTATGAAGTATGATAGATATGGTCACTTGTATCTTATATTAATTTTACTGTCTTGATACAAATAAAATTATTAGTGAAAAATGATAAATAGGTTAAAGTTATACAATTTTTTCCAATGCAACATAAAAACTTATATTCAAACAACTTCAGTATAGGGCACAATTCAGATTTTTTTAAAAAGGAAAGGAAACAGGAAAAATATTTTCAGCACTTTAAATCTTCATACAAGTTTTGCAGTTTTCTGTTTACATGTATTCATTCATCATGGAATCCCCTAGATTTGAGATCTTTTGGCAAAATTAGGAGCTTTGCTGGTGGTTCAGACAGTAAAGAATCAGTCTGCAATATGAGAGACCTGGGTTCAATCCCTGAGTTGGGAAGATCCTGTGGAGAAGGGAACAGCTACCCACTCCAATATTCTGGCTTGGAAAATTCCATGGATAGAAGAGCCTGGCAGGCTACAGTCCATGGGGTTGCAAAGAGTCAGACATGACTGATCAAGCAAAATTAGAACACAGAGGAAGTTCTTCTTATAAAGGTCTGTGTTCTGGCTTTGTTTTTTTTTTTTTTCCCTTGATTATAAAATCATGGAGATAGCTAACAGTTTTTGAGAATTTACTCTGTATCCCAGGAAATGTACTAAAACAAACCTTAACATCATTGTTGTTGTTCAATCACTCAGTTATGTCCATCTCTTTGTGACCCCATGGACTGCAGCAGGCCAGGATTCCTTGTCTGTTACCATCTTCCAGAGCTTGCTCAAACTTATGTCCATTGAGTCGGTGCTGCCATCCAACCATATCATCCTCTGTTATCCCTTTCTCCTCCTACCTTCAACCTTTCCCAGCATCAGGGTCTTTTCTAATGAGTCAGCTCTTTGCATCAAGTGGCCAAAGTATTGGAGCTTCAGCTTCAGCATCAGTTCTTTCAGTGAATACTCAGGATTGATTTCCTTTATGATTGCCTGGTTTGATCTCCTTGCAGTCCAAGGGACTCTCAAGAGTTTTCTCCAACACCACAGTTCAAAAGCATCAATTCTTCGGCCCTAAGCTTTCTTTATAGTCCAACTTTCACATACGTACATGACCACTGGAAAAACCATAGCTTTGACTAGATGGACCTTTGTTGACAAAGTCAAGTCTCTGCTCTTTAATATTCTGTCTAGGTTTGTCATAGCTTTTCTTCCAAGGAGCAAGGGTCTTTTGATTTCATGGCTACAATCACCAACTGCAGTGATTTTGGAGCCCAAGAAAATAAAGCCTCTCACTGTTTCCATTGTTTCCCCATCTATTTGCCATGAAGTGATAGGACCAGATGCAATGTTCTTAGTTTTTTGAATGCTGAGTTTTAAGCCAGCTTTTCACTCTCCTTTTTCACCTTCATATTAATGTGTACTCATGGTGGACTGCTCTGGTTTTGGTTTGTCCTGGCTTGCCTCCAGGAGTACACATTAATACCTCACTTGTCCCAGTGTTTAATTCATCTCAGATTGCAGATAAGCAAATAAGTAGGTCATACAAAAACAAGTAGCAGGACTTCCTTGGGTAGTCTAGTGGTTAACAATCTGCCTCACAATGCAGGTGATACAGGTTCCACCCCTGGCTAAGAAAGTAAGATCCAATAAGCCATGAGGCAACTAAACCCATGTGCTACAAGTAAGTAGTCTGTGAGCTGCAATGAAAGAGTTCACATGATGCAATGAAGATTCCACTGGTTGCAGGTAGGACTGGATGCAGCCAAATAAGTAAATAAAATAACAAAAATTTGAAAAGCCAGTAGCAATGTCAGAGATGTTTACTCTTCACTGAATATCCATAAAGCGCACTGAAAGTGGCCAAGAGGAGTTACACCACGTCCGAGGTCAGGGGCAGCGGCCGAGAGTGCCAGGCTATGGTGGCGGAGGAACGGCCAAGAGGAGCTACCCAAGTCCAAGGTCAGGGGCAGCCGGTAGAAGTCACCTCATGCCCGAGGCCAGAGGCGGTGGCCCTGAGGAGCCATCCTGCACCCAAGGCCAGTGGCAGCGGCCGGGAGGAGCCACCCCGAGCTGGAGGCCAGAGGCGACACCCGAGGCCGGGGGCAGTGGCTGGGAGGAGCAACCCGAGGAGCGCTGGCTGCGTGGGCATAGGAAGGCCTAGAGGAGCCTCCCACTCTGAAGGTCAGGAAGGGCGGCGCTAAGGAGGTACCCCTCCTCCAAGGTAAGGAACAGCGGCCGTGCTTTGCTGGAGCAGCCGTGAAGAGATACCCCACACCCAAGGTAAGAGAAACCCAAGTAAGATGGTAGGTATTGCAAGAGAGCATCAGAGGGCAGACACACTGAAACCATACTCACAGAAAACCAATCTAATCACACTAGGACCACAGCCTTGTCTAACTCAATGAAACTAAGCCATGCCAGCAGGGCAATCCAAGACGGGTGGGTCATGGTGGAGAGGTCTGACAGAATGTGGTCCACTGGAGAAGGGAATGGCAAACCACTTCAGTATTCTTGCCTTGAGAACCCCATGAACAGTAGGAAAAGGCAAAATGATAGGATACTGAAAGAGGAACTCCCCAGGTCGGTAGGTGCCCAATATGCTACTGGAGATCAGTGGAGAAATAACTCCAGAAAGAATGAAGGGATGGAGCCAAAGCAAAAACAATACCCAGCTGTGGATGTGACTGGTGATAGAAGCAAGGTCCAATGTTGTAAAGAGCAATATTGCATAGGAACCTGGAATGTTAGGTCCATGAATCAAGGCAAATTGGAAGTGGTCAAACAAGAGACAGCAAGGGTGAACATCGACCTTCTAGGAATCAGCGAACTAAAATGGACAGGAATCGGTGAATTTAACTCAGATGACCATTATACCTACTACTGAGGGCAGGAATCCCTCAGAAGAAATGGAGTAGCCATCATGGTCAACAAAAGAGTCCAAAATGCAGTACTTGGATGCAGTCTCAAAAACGACAGAATGATATCTGTTTGTCTCCAAGGCAAACCATTCAATATCATGGTAATCCAAGTCTATGCCCCAACCAGTAATGCCGAAGAAGCTGAAGTTGAACAGTTTTATGAAGACCTACGAGACCCTTTAGAACTAACACCCAAAAAAGGTGTCCTTTTCATTATAGGGGACTGAAATGCAAAAGTAGGAAGTCAACAAACATCTGGAGTAACAGGCAAATTTGGCCTTGGAATGTGGAATGAAGCAGGGCAAAGACTAATAGAGTTTTGCCGAAAACAAATGCACTGGTCATAGCAAACACCCTCTTCCAACAACACAAGAGAAGACTCAGCTCTACACATGGACATCACCAGATGGTCAAAACTGAAATCAGATTGATTCCATTCTTTGCAGCCAAAGATGGAGAAGCTCTATACAGTCAACAAAAACAAGACCAGGAGCTGACTGTGGCTCAGATCATGAACTCCTTATTACCAAATTCAGACTCAAATTGTAGATGGTAGGGAAAACCGCTAGACCATTCAGGTATGACCTCAATCAAAACCCTTATGATTATACAGTGGAAGTGAGAAATAGATTTAAGGGCCTAGATCTGATAGATAGAGTGCTGATGAACTATGGAATGAGGTTCATGACATTGTACAGGAGTCAGGGATCAAGACCATCCCCATGGAAAAGAAATGCAAAAAAGCAAAATGGCTGTCTGGGGAGGCCTTTCAAGTAGCTGTGAAAAGAAGAGGTGAAAAGCAAAGGAGAAAAGGAAAGATATAAGCATCTGAATGCAGAGTTCCAGAAAATAGCAAGAAGAGATAAGAAAGCCTTCCTCAGCAATCAGTGCAAAGAAATAGAGGAAAAGAACAGAATGGGAAAGACTAGAGATCTCTTCAAGAAAATTAGAGATACCAAGGGAACANTAGATAGCATATTCAAGAGCATAGACATTACTTTGCCGACTAAGGTCCATCTAGTCAAGGCTATGGTTTTTCCTGTGGTCATGTATGGATGTGAGAGTTGGACTGTGAAGAAGGCTGAGCACCGAATAATTGGTGCTTTTGAACTGTGTTGTTGGAGAAGACTCTTGAGAGTCCCTTGGACTGCAAGGAGATCCAACCAGTCCATTCTGAAGGAGATCAGCCCTGGGATTTCTTTGGAAGGAATGATGCTAAATCTGAACCTCCAGTACTTTGGCCACCTCATGCCAAGAATTGACTCATTGGAAAAGGCTCTGATGCTGGGAGGGATTGGGGGCAGAAGGAGAAGGGGACGACCAAGGATGAGATGGCTGGATGGCATTACGGACTCGATGGACGTGAGTCTGAGTGAACTCCGGGAGTTGGCGATGGACAGGGAGGCCTGGCATGCTGCGATTCATGGGGTTGCAGAGTCAGACACGACTGAGTGACTGAACTGAAATGAATTGAACTGAATTGAACTGAATATCCATGTGCCCCTGTGATTTTTACATCTTTTCTCCTATAGTGAAGTGAAATTAGGAAAGAAGTGCTGGCCAAATGGACTGAAAAGAAAGTCATGTGTGTCACTCCCAGAGAGAAGTAATTATGATCCATAAGACCTGGAAATGCTAACATGACAAAATACATGTAGTTGGACTGCTAAGTGATCCAAGGGTTCAGGTCCTCAAACTCTATTAAGAATTTTCTTGAGAAGCAAGTAAATTTCATGCTAAGCTTAAAGTACTATATGACTTAATATCATTTTAAATATACCACTGGGTGCTGATATCAACACTGGTATGTAAGAACTAATACTGTGAGAGACTTTCTTTCCCAAGGTCACATCATTTATCATTTTAGCTATCATTTCCAAAGCTATTATTTTAACCTAAATATGCAAGATTTGAGGTCTTTATCCTTGACTCTCTGGAAACTAATAAGAAGTGGAAATCCGTAGGAGCTAATTATGTCCACGTAGTGTCACTGCTTAATTTTATGTGAACAATTTTTTGAACTTTCAGAACTTGCATCCCTCTTTACCTACCTATATCTGTCTTTTCTAACTTGTCACTGGTAAGGTACTATCCCTAGCTTCTCTTTCCATACTCAGTTTCATCTGGGACACAGATTTACTTTGGGAAAACTGGGAGGATATTGATATAGGGGGCATCAAGCCTAAAGTATAACCAACACTACAATTACTTGACAACATATCAAGTCTGTCTACTGCCTATCTTGACAAAAGATCATAGTTAAAAAGTGGTGCTGGGAAAACTGGTCAACCACTTGTGAAAAAATTAAACTAGAACACTTTCTAACACCATGCACAAAACTAAACTCAAAATGGGTTAAAGATCTAAATGTAAGACCAGAAACTGTAAAACTTCTAGAGGAAAACATAGGCAGAAACTGTCTGACATAAATCACAGCAAGACCACAATGACCCACTTCCCAGAGTAATGGAAATAAAAACAAAAATAAACAAATGGGACCTAATTAAACTTAAAAGTTTTTGCACAACGAAGGAAACTATAAGCAAGGTAAAAAGGCAGCCTTCAGAATGGGAGAAAATAATAGCAAATGAAGAAACTGACAAAGAATTAATCTCAAAAATATGCAAGCAGCTCATGTAGCTCAATTCCAGAAAAATAAACCGACCCAATCAAATAATGGGCTAAAGAACTAAACAGACATTTCTCCAAAGAAGACATACAGATGGCTAATAAACACATAAAAAATTTGCTCAACATCACTCATTATCAGAGAAATGAAAATCAAAACCACAATAAGGTACCATCTCACACTGGTTAGAATGGCTGCCATCAAAAAGTCTACAAATAATAAATGCTGGAGAGGGTGTGGAGAAAAGGGAACCCTCTACACTGTTGGTGGGAATGAAAACTAGTACAACCACTGTGGAGACCAGTATGGAGACTCCTTAAAAAACTGGAAATAGAACTGCCATCTACTCAGTTCAGTTACTCAGTCATGTCTGACTCTTTGCGACCCCATGAATGCAGCATGCGATGGACAGGCCTCCCTGTCCATCACCAACTCCCGGAGTTCACTCAAACTCATGTGTATTGAGTCAGTGATGGCATCCAGCCATCTCATCCTCTGTCATCCCCTTCTCCTCCTGCCCCCAATCCCTCCCAGCATCAGGGTCTTTTCCAATGAATCAACTCTTCACATAAGTGGTCAAAGTATTGGAGTTTCAGCCTCAGAATCAGTCCTTCCAGTGAATACCCAGGACTGGTCTCCTTTTGGATGGACTGGTTGGATCTCCTTGCAGTCTAAGTGACTCTCAAGAGTCTTCTCCAGAACTGCCATACTACCCAGCAATCCCACTGCAGGGCATACACACTGAGGAAACCAGAACTGAAAGAGACACATGTACCCCAATGTTCATCGCAGCACTGTTTACAATAGCTAGGAAATGGAAGCAACCTAGATGTCCATTGGCAGATGAATGGATAAGGAAGTTGTGGTGCATATGCATGATGGAATATTACTCAGGTACAAAAAAGAACATATTTGAGTCAGTTCTAATGAGATGGATGAAACTGGAGCCTATTATACAGAGTGAAGGAAGCCAGAAAGAGTAACATCAGTACAGTATATTGACACATATATGTGGACTTTAGAAAGATGGTAACAATGACCCAACATGCAAGACAGCAAAAGAGACACAGATGTAAAGTACAGATTTTTGGACTCTGTGGGAGAAGGCGAGGGTGAGACAATATGAGAGACTAACATTGAAATATGTATATTACCATATGTAAAAGAGATGACCAGTGCAAGTTCAATGCATGAAGCAGGGCACTCAAAGCTGGTGCTCTGCAACAACCCAGAGGGATGGGGCAGAGAGGCAGGTGGGAGGAGAATTTTGGATGGTGGAACACATGTGCCCCCATGACTGATTCATGTAGATGTATGGGAAAAAACACCACAATATTGTAAAGTAATTAACTTCCAATTAAATAAAATTAATTTTAAAAACAGTTCAAATAAAGCAAAACAAAACACTCATGAGAATTAGCAAATTAAATAATTTAATTTTTTCCTTCATAGAAAGCTTCCTGTGATGATTTTGTATTTCTAAAGTTCATATAGAAATCCTAGGGGGAAAATCTAAGTGTGGCCTCAAACATAATTAATTAACACACTGCTCATTGATTCTTTGACTTGCTCGTGATCAGTTTTCTTTTCCATTTCTGTGCTGGTAATTTTAAACTAGCCCATCCAAATCTTATTGTAGCAGCCAACATCAATACAGCTGTCTTCAATCTGATTTACATGGTGGTAGGTGCTGACAATACAAAGATAAAAATACTTGTTTTCTGGTTCCAAAGAGCTCGTATCTATAGGGGGGATATGTTCAAGTCAACACTCTCCTTTGAAGAGGGGAGTTGGGTTAAAGAAATCCCTTCAAAAGTTTTCAGAATATTTTACAAAGCAAAATAAATATAAGAACTGGATAATAATGTGCAACTTGTAATGGTTTATGTGCATTAAGCCACATGTTTGACAAAGGGTGATAGGCTGGTAAGATAGAGGAAGTAACACTTTCAGCTGAAATTCTTTTAAATAAAGAGCACTGAAGGAGATGTAGTAAATCCAGTTTTTTTGGGAAATTTCTCAGTCTGATATGTAATTATTTATTCTTTCATACATCACGTTCTATTTCAGTTAATATACAACTGTAGCTGATTGTATTTTATTTGCTACTGATTGATTGCATTATCTTTATTAGTTGAAATTTATGTGTAAACGTATGAGTGTGTGCACATGTGTGTATGTGTGTGTGTGTGTATTTACTGTGTAAAAATTGCATGTCCTTCTGCATTTCTAAAGGGATTCCTGCATGGAAAGGGTGATGCAAAGTGAAAAATTTCAACTTGTAGTATTACTTGCTAAATGCTGCATTTCACAAAGGTACTGGTAATCCTCTGAAAGAACTATGACCTTAATAATCTTGCTAAGTCAAACTCTTATTGAACATAACTGCAGTTTTTCCAGATCAAGGAACAATGAGACATGTTTAACCAAGATCTGTGGACTCATTTGTCCTACCCTGTAAGCTATAAGTAACTATAATTAATTAATCATTAATTACCATTGTGGCTCAAATGCTAAAGAATCTGCCTGCAATGCCAGAGACCCAGGTTCGATTCCTGGGTTGGAATGATTCCCCTGGAGAAGGGAATGTCAATCCACTCTAGTAATCTTGCCTGGAGAATCCCATGGACAGACGAGCCTGGTGGGTTACAGTCCATAGCATCACAAACAGCTGGACATGACTGAGCGACTAACACTTTCACTTCACCATTACCTCCATGAAACATTATTCTCTTCCTTTCTAGTACTTAAAAACGTGGACTTTGGCATTTTCCCCTCAGAAAACTAGCTGGTTTTCTTGTCTTATAATAAACTTCTCTTTTAAAAACTTTTCTGTATGTGTGTATTCACTTGGGAAGAGTAGTAGTCAGAACTAAATGACTTTTTAAGACCCAGACAAATCAAAGTAACACTTGAAGAATGCATATCAGCATGCCAGGTTCTGTGCTATGGGCTTTAGAACAGTTTCCTCATTCAATTTTTACAGCTACTCTGAGTTATGTATTATTTTTGCTAGTAAGGAAAGTGACCATCAAGGAGGAATAAGGACTTTAGTCAAGGTCAGGTAGTAAACAAGAGGTCTGTTAAATAGTCATGATTCCTAGTGCTTGACTCTCCTAATAAGAATCATAATGTAAAACTACATAATATGTTTAGCTACAAAATTCCTTCTCTTTCTTTAACTTCAGTAGTTTTCTATCCTCATTCAGCCTCAACATAGTTAAAGGATATAGGATTCTATTATCAGTGATGATTCACGGTGGGGATTATATTTAACTGAGAAGTTCAAGTTATCTCTTGAGTAGGGCATCAAATTTTAATGGTGAAGGCAACAGTGTAGGGATGGGGAGGACCATAAAGATTTTTTTATTTCAATCTCTTAACTAGTTCTGACAGTCCCTTCTCTCACGTTAAGAATAACTATACTGACTTGCCTCTGTGGAAACACTCTTATTTAAATAGGTCTAATTTAGACCTAGCAGGAGGCAAAAATCTTGATAAGTGATCAGAAAATGGGAAGTGATATAATGGTATCAGTCAAATGTTTTTCAGTTCAGTTCAGTTCAGTTGCTCAGTTGTGTCTGACTCTTTGCGACCCCATGAACCTCAGCACACCAGGCCTCCCTGTCCATGACCAACTCCCGGAGTTCACTCAAACTCACGTCCATTGAGTTGGTGATGCCATCCAGCCATCTCATCCTCTGTCGTCCCCTTCTCCTCCTGTCCTCAATCTTTCCCAGCATCAGGGTCTTTTCAAATGAGTCAGCTCTTCACATCAGGTGGCCAAAGTATTGGAGTTTCAGCTTCAACATCAGTCCTCCCAACGAACACCCAGGACTGATCTCCTTTAGTATGGACGGGTTGGATCTCCTTGCGGTCCAAGGGACTCACAAGACTCTTCTCAAACACCACAGTTCAAAAGAATCAATTCTTTAGCACTCAGCTTGCTTTATAGTCTAACTCTCACATCCATACATGACCACTGGAAAAACCATAGCCTTGACTAGACGGACCTTTGTTGACAAAGTAATGTCTCTGCTTTTTAATATGCTGTCTAGGTTGGTCATAACTTTCCTTCTAAGGGCTAAAATGTTTTTAAGAACATGTTATTGCATAAATAAAATTTTGAAAGTATTCCCTAAATTTGTCAAAGGAAGTTTGGACAACAAGAAAAAAAAACATTTTTAAGCTTGGGCAACCTTTTGTTTCCTAATCACATAAAGTAGCATGAGTGTCCCTTAATTTGTTTCTAAGTGTTTTTCTAGAAGATCCTATTGTAAAAATAAATAAATAAAAGAACATAGTTTTGGACAAAACAAATTTAAAATTTCTTAAATATAAAAAGCTTAAAAGGGTCTATTCAGATTCTTTGCCCATTTTAAAGTCAGATTGTGTTTTTTTGTTATTGAGTTGTGTGGATTCTCAATATACTTTGTATATTAATCCCTTATCAAATATTTTATTTCTATCCCCTCAAATTCAATGGTTTCCTTCAATATACAGAATTTTAGTTTGATGCAGTTCCATTTGTGGATTTTTGCTTTTTTTTCCCTTGCAGTTATAAAATAAATAAGTTATGGAATGCAATGTACAGCATGGAAAATACTGTCAATAATATTGCATTAACTTTTCAAGGTGGCAGACCAAAACTGA
>SJYQ01001149.1:1296285-1316724 GCA_006410935.1 Redunca redunca | reverse complement strand
AGTCTTCTCCAACACCACAGTTCAAAAGCATCAATTCCTCGGCACTCAGCCTTCTTCACAGTCCAACTCTCACATCCATACATGACCACAGGAAAAACCATAGCCTTGACTAGACGGACCTTAGTTGGCAAAATAATGTCTCTGCTTTTGAATATACTATCTAGTTTGGTCATAACTTTTCTTCCAAGGAGTAAGCGTCTTTTAATTTCATGGCTGCAGTCACCATCTGCAGTGATTTTGGAGCCCCCAAAATAAAGTATGTCACTGTTTCCACTGTTCCCCATCTATTTCCCAGGAAGTGATGCAACCGGATGCCATGATCTTCATTTTCTAAATGTTGAGCTTTAGACAAACTTTTTCACTCTCCTCTTTCACTTTCATCAAGAGGCTTTTTAGTTCCTCTTCACTTTCTGCCATAAGGGTGTCATCTGCATATCTGACGTTATTGATATTTCTTCCGGCAATCTTGATTCCAGCTTGTGTTTCTTCCAGCCCAGCGTTTCTCATGATGTACTCTGCATAGAAGTTAAATAAGCAGGGTGACAATATACAGCCTTGATGTACTCCTTTCCTATTTGAAAACAGTCTGTTGTTCCATGTCCAGTTCTAACTGCTGCTTCCTGACCTACATACAGATTTCTCAAGAGGCAGGTCAGGTGGTCTGGTATTCCCATCTCTTTCACAATTTTCCACAGCTAATTGTGATCCACACAGTCAAAAGCTTTGGCATAGTCAATAAAGCAGATAGATATTTTTCTGGAACTCTCTTGCTTTTCCCATGATCCAGCGGATGTTGGCAATTTGATCTATGGTTCCTCTGCCTTTTCTAAAACAAGCTTGAACACCTGGAAGTTCACGGTTCACATATTGTTGAAGCCTGGCTTGGAGAATTTTGAGCATTACTTTACTAGCATGTGAGATAAGTGCAGTCGTGTGGTAGTTTGAAAATTCTTTGGGATTGCCTCTCTTAGGGATTGGAATGAAAACTGACTTTTCTAATCCAGTGGCCACTGCTGAGTTTTCCAAATTTGCTGGCATATTGAGTGCAACACTTTCACAGCATCATCTTTTAGGATTTGAAATAGCTCAATTGGAATCCCATCACCTCCACTAGCTTTGTTTGTAGTGATGCTTCCTAAGGCCCACTTGATTTCACATTCCACAGTGTCTGGCTCCTGGTGAGTGATCACACCATTGTGATTATCTGTGTCGTGAAGATGTTTTTTGTGTGGTTTTTCTGTGTATTCTTGCCACCTCTTCTTAATATCGTCTGCTTCTGTTGGGTCCATACCATTTCTGTCCTTTATTGAGCCTGTCTTGGCTGAAATATTCCCTTGGTATCTCTAGAAGAAATCTCTAATCTTTCCCATTCTGTTGTTTTCCTTTATTTCTTTGCACTGATCACTGAGGAAGGCTTCATTATCTCTCCTTGCTATTCTTTGGAACTCTGCATTCAGATGCTTATATCTTTCCTTTTCTCCTTTGCTTTTCACTTTTTTTCTCATAGCTATTTGTAAGGCCTCCTCAGATAGCCATTTTACTTTTTGCATTTTTTTTCTTGGGGATGGTCTTGATCCCTGTCTCCTGTACAATGTCACCAACCTCTGCCATAGCTCATCAGGCGGTCTATCAGATCTAGTCCCTTAAATCTATTTCTCACTTCCACTATATAATCGTAAGGGGTTTGATTTAGGTTATACTTGAATGGTCTAGTGGTTTTCCCTACTTTCTTCAATTTAAGTCTGAATTTGGCAATAAGTAGTTCATGATTTGAGCCACAGTCAATTCCCAGTCTTGTTTTTGCTGACTGTATAGAGCTTCTCCATCTTTGGCTGCAAAGAGTATAATCAATCTGATTTTGGTGTTGGCCATTTGGTGACGTCCATGTGTAGAGTCTCCTCTTGTGTTGTTGGAAGAGGGTGTTTGCTATGACCAGTGCATTCTTTTGTAAAACTCTATTAGCCTTTGCCCTGCTTCATTCTGTACTCCAAGGCCAAATTTGCTTGTTACTCCAGGTGTTTATTGACTTCCTACTTTTGTATTGCAGTCTCTTATAATGAAAAGGACATCTTTTCTGGGTGTTAATTCTAGAAGGTCTTGTAGGTCTTCATAGAACCGTTCAGCTTCTTCAGCATTACTGGTCAGGGCATAGACTTGGTTTACTGTGATATTGAATGGTTTATCTTGGAAATGAACAGAGATCATTCTGTCAATTTTGAGAATGTATCCAAGTACTGAATTTTGGACTCTTTTGTTGACTGTGATGGCTACTCCATTTCTTCTAAAGGATTCTTGCTCACAGTAGTAGATATAATAGTCATCTTAGTTAAATTCACCCATTCCAGTCCATTTTAGTTCACTTATTCCTAAAATGTCAATGTTCACTCTTCCTTGTCCTGTTTGATCACTTCTAATTTGCCTTGTATCATGGACCTAACATTCCAGGTTCCTATGCAATATTGCTTTTATAGCATTGGACCTTGCTTCTATTACCAGTCATACCCAGAACTGGGTGTTGTTTTTGCTTTGGCTCCGTCTCTTCATTCTTTCTGGAGTTATTTCTCCACTGATCTCCAGTAGCATATTGGGCACCAAAGACCTGAGTAGTTCATCTTTCAGTGTCCTATCTTTTTGTCTTTTCATACTGTTCATGGGGTTCTCAAGGCAAGAATACTGAAGTGGTTTGCCATTCCCTTCTCCAGTGGACCACATTTTGTCAGTACTGTCCACCATGACCTATCCATCTTGGGTGGCCTTACATGGCATGACTTAGTTTCATTGAGTTAGACAAGGCTTGGACATGGAATATCTCTTCACAGCTTCTCCAGAAAAGCACAGCTGCTGCTCCTTACCTTAGACATGTGGTAGCTCCTCGTGGCCTCCACTACTGACCTTGGACTGGGGTGTCTCCTCTTGGCTGCTTCCTACTCCAGTGCTATGCAGCCATGTATGTTCCTATTGTCACTTTATTAATTGTTTGTGGTTTGTTTTTACATCTTTTTTATTCCCTCCCTCTTTTGTTCTCTAGTATTTTCTGCCTAGAGAAATTCATTTAGCAATTGTTGTAGAGCTGACTTGGTGATACTGGATTCTCTTAGCTCTTGATTGTCTGTAAAGCATTTTATTTCTACATGGAATCTGAATGAGACAGTTGCTGGGTAGGATATTCTTGGTTGTAGGTTTTTCCCTCTCATCACTTTAAATGTATCATGCTTCTCTCTTCTGCCCTGAAGAGTCTCTGCTAAAAAAAATCATCTGATAATCTTATGGGAGAGTTCTGACAAAACAGGATCTACTAGAAGAGGGAACCTCATAAACTGTATAAAAAGACAAAAAGATATGACACTGAAAGATGGGTCCCCCAGGGCTGAAGGTATCCAGTATGCTACTGGGGAAGAGTGGAGGAGAACTACTAGTAGCCCCAGAAAAATAAAGCAACTGGGCCAAGGCAGAAACAATGTTCAGTTGTGGATGTGTCTGGTGATGAAAGAAAAACCCAATGCTGTAAAAAACAGTATTGCATAGGAACCTGGAATTTTAAGTCCATGAATCAAGGTAACTCTGGCATGGTTCAAGCAGGAGATGATAAGAATATACATCATGATTTTAGAACTCAGTGGTTCAAGCAGGAGATGATAAGAATATACATCAAGATTTTAGAACTCAGTGAACTAAAATGGACAGGAATGGGCAAATTTAATTCAGATGACCATTACAACTACAATGGGCAAGAATCCCATAGAAGAAATGTAGTAGCCTTCATAAACAACAAAAGAGTCCAAAAGGCAGTACCTGGGTGCTACCTCAAAAATGACAAAATGATCCTGCTTTGTTTCCAAGGCAAGCCATTCAACATCACAGTAATTCAAGTCTATTCCCCTACCACCAATACTGAAGAAGCTGAAGTTGATCTGTTCTATGAAGACTTAAAAAACCTCCTAGAACTAACACCAAAAACAAAGATGTTCTATTCATCACTGGGGATTGGAATGCAGAAGTAGGAAGTCAAGAGATACCTGGAGTAACAGGCAAGTTTGACCTTGGAGAACAAAATGAAGCAGGACAAAGGCTAACTGAATTCTGCCAAGAGAATGCACTGGTCATAGCAAATACTCTTTTTCAACAACATGAGATGACCTTACACATAGACATCAGCTATGATTTAGGTCAATACCTAAATCAAATTGATTGTATTTTTTGTAGCCAGAGATGGAGAAGCTGTATACATTCAGAAAAAATATGACTTGGAGCTGATTGTGGCTCAGATATTAGCTCCTTATAGGAAAATTCAGGCTTAAACTAAAGAAAGTGGGGAAAATCACTAGGCCAACAAAATACAACTAGATAAAATCTATGAACATGCAGCGCAAGTAATGAATACATTCAAGGGATTAGATCTGTATAACTATGGATGGAGGTCTGTAATATTGTACAGGAAGCAGCAAACAAAACCATCCCAAAGAAAAAGAAAAGCAAGAAGGTAAAGTGGTTATCTGAGGAGGCTTTATGAATAGCTGGAAAAAGAAGAGAAATGAAAAGCAAGGGAGAAAGAGAAAAGTACATCCAACTAAACAAAGAGTTGCAAAGAATAGCACAGAGAGACAAGAAGGCCTTCTTCAATGAACAGCGCATAAAACTAAAAGAAAACAATAGAAAGGGAAAGACTAGAGATCTCTTTTGGAAAATTGGACATATCAAGGGAATATTTCACCCAAAGATGGGCAAAATAAAGGACAGAAACAGTAGAGAGAACTAGTTGACACTGAAGAGATTAAGAAGAGATGGAAAGAATACATAGAAGAACTGTACAAATAAGATCTTAATGAACTGGATGGTGTGGTCAGTTACCCAGAGCTAGATGTTCTGGAGTGCAAAGTCAAGAGGGCCTTAGGGAGCACTGCTGTTAATAAAGCTAATGGATGCGATGGAATTTCAAAAAAACCATTCAAAACCCTGAAGGATGATGTCATCAAAGTGTTGCATTCAACATGTCAGCAAATCTGGAAGACCAAGCCACAGGACTGGAAAAGGTCAATCCTCATCCCAATTCCCAAGAAGGGTAGTACTAAAGAATGTGTTAACCATCAGACAATTGCACTCATATCCAGTACTAGTAAGGTCATGCTTAAAATCTTGTATGCTAAACTTCAGTTTAGTTCAGTTCAGTTCAGTCACTCAGTTGTGTCCGACTCTTTGCAACCCCATGAATCACAGCACGCCAGGCTTCCTTATCCATCAACAACTCCCAGAGTTCACCCAAACCCATGTCCATTGAGTTGGTTATGCCATCCAGCCATCTCATCCTCTGTTGTCCCCTTCTCCTCCTGCCCCCAATCCCTCCCAGCATCAGAGTCTTTTCCAATGAGTCAACTCTTCACATCAGGTAGCCAAAGTATTGGAGTTTCAGCTTCAGCATCAGTCCTTCCAATGAACACCCAACACTGATCTCCTTTAGGATGGACAAGTTGGATCTCCATGCAGTTCAAGGGACTCTCAAGAGTCTTCTCCAACACCACAGTTCAAAAGCATCCATTCTTCAGCACTCAGCTTTCTTCACAGTCCAACTCTCACATCCATACATGACCACTGGAAAAACCATAGCCTTGACTAGACAGACCTCTGTGGGCAAAGTAATGTCTCTGTCTTTGAATATGCTATCTAGGTTGCTCATAACTTTTCTTCCAAGGAGTAAGTGTCTTTTAATTTCATGGCTGCAGTCACCGTCTGTAGTGATTGTGGAACCCAAAAAAATAAAGTCTGACACTGCTTCCACTGTTTCCCCATCTATTTCCCATGAAGAGATGGGACCAGATGCCATGATCTTCGTTTTCTGAATGTTGAGCTTTAAGCCAACATTTTCACTCTCCTCTTTCACTTTCATCAAGAAGCTTTTTAGTTCTTCTTCACTTTCTGCCATAAGTTTGGTGTCATCTGCATATCTGAGGTTATTGATATTTCTCCTGGCAATCATGATTCCAGCTTGTGCTTCCTCCAGCCCAGCGTTTCTCATGATGTACTTTGCATAGAAGTTAAATAAGAAGGGTGACAATATACAGACTTGATGTACTCCTTTTCCTATTTGGAACCAGTCTGTTGCTCCATGTCCAGTTCTAACTGTTGCTTCCTGACCTGCATATAGGTTTCTCAAGAGGCAGGTCGGGTGACCTGGTATTCCATCTCTTTCAGTTTTCCACGAGGTTTCAGCAGTATGCAAACCAAAAACTTCTAGAAGTTCAAGCTGGGTTTAGAAAAGGAAGAGGAACCAGAGATCAAATTTTCAACATTCTCGTGATCATAGAGAAAGCAAGGGAATTCCAGAAAAACATCTACCTCTATTTCATTGACTACACTAAGGCCTTTGACTGTGTGGATCATAACAAACTGTGGAAAGTTCTTAAAGAGGTAGGCATACCAAACCATCCAAACTGTCTCCTGAAAAACCTGTATGCAGGTCTAGAAGCAATAGTTTGAGCCCTATATAGAACAATTTATTGGTTCAAGATTGAGAAAAGCGTATAACAGAGCTGTCTGATGTCACCCTGTTTGTTTAAACTATATTCTGAGCACATCTTGAGAAATGCTGGGCTGGATGAGCTATGAGCTGGAATCAAGATGGGGGGGGAAACATCAAGAGCCTCAGATATGCAGATGACACAATCCTAATGGCAAAAAGTGAAGAACTAAAGACCCTGGTGATGAGGGTGAAGGAGAGGGAAAGAGTTGGCTTAAAGCTAAATATTAAAAAAAAAAAAAACAACCCTAAGATCATGGCATCTGGCTCCATTATTTTATGGCAAATATAGGGGGAAAATGTGGACTTAGTGACAGATTTCCACTTCTTGCGTTCTAAGATCACTGTGGATAGTGACTGCAGCCATAAAATCAGAAGATGATTGTTTCTTGGCAGGAAACTATGACAAGCCTAGATCGCGTGTTGAAAAGCAGAGAAATTACTAGGGCAACAAAGGTCCATATAGTCGAGGCTATAGTCTTCCCAGTGGTCACATATGGTTGTGAGAGCTGGACTGTAAAGAAGCCAGAACTCTAAAGAATTGATACCATCAAACTCTGGTGCTGCAGAAGACTCCTGGAAGTCCCTTGTACAGCAAGATCAAACTAGTCAATCTTCAGGGAAATTAATCCTGAATAGCCATTTGAAGGACTGATGCTGAAGCTGAAACTCCAGTATTTTGGTCATCGGATGCAAACCGCCAACTCATTGGAAAAGCCCTAGTGCTGGGAAAGATTGAGGGCAGAAGGGGACATCAGAGGATGAGATGGCTGGATGGCATCACCAGTGCAATGGACATGAACTTGGGCAAACTTCAGGAGATGGTTAGGGACAGGGAAGCCTGGCATGCTGCAGTCCATGGAGTCGCAAAGTCAGACATGACTGGGCAACTGAACAATAACAACCTTATGGGGGTTCTCTTGTATATTTTTTGCTGCTTTTCTCTTGTTGCTTTTAGTATTTTTTCCTTCTTATTTAATTTTTGATAGTTTGGTTAATATGTGTTGGTGTTTTTATCCTTGGATTTATCCTGTGTGAGATCCTGTGTACTTCCTGGATTTAGATGACTATTTCCTTTCCTATGTTAGGAAAGTTTTTGATTATAGTCTCTTCAAATATTTTTTCAGGCCCTTTCTCTCTTTTTTCTTCTGAGAAAAAAAAAGTGTGTTTAATGTTGTCCTAGAGATCTGCTGAGACTGTCCTTATTTCTTTTCATTCTTTCTTATTTATTCTGTTCCTTGGCAGAGATTTCCAACATTCTGTCTTCCAGGTCATTTATCTATTCTTCTATCTCAGTTACTCTGCTACAGATTCCTTCTAGAGTATTTTTCATTTCAGTTATTGTATTGTTCATCTTTGTTTGTTCTTTAGTTCTAAGTCTTCGCTAAACTTTTCTTGTATCTTCTTGACCTGTGCCTCTATTCTTTTCCTGAGATCTTGGATCATATTTACTGTCATTACTCTGAATCTTTCTCAGGTAGATTGCCTATCTCCTCTTCATTTAGCTGTTCTTGTCAGTTTTTATTTTGCTCCTTTGTCTGAAACGTATTTCTTTGTCACCTCATTTTGTTAAACTTACTGAATTTGTTGTCTCCTTTCTTCAGGCTGCACTATTGTAGTTCCTCTTGCTTCTGGTGTCTGATCCCTGGGGTGTGATGTTGATCCAGACGTTTGTGGCACTATCCTCTTAGTAGGGGGTTTGGTTGGTGTTGTAGTGACCGGAACCTGCCCTGGATATTGAGCATGGCCTTCCATTTACTCTTTGCTTGTCACTGCCCTCTCAGGAGTGAGGTCTGCTCCCTAATTGTTGTAGTAGAGGCCCCCTGATCTGTTTCTTAGCTGTCATTTTAATCTGTGGCACAGGTATGTTGTATTAGAGCACTTCCACTGGGAGAGAAGCCACTGAATATTCCTCCTCTGGAGCCATTCATTTGTGAATATACTCTGTGGTGTTCCCTTTTGGTCTTGTGTAGGCTCACAAAGTAAACTGTTGTTGGCACTGCTCTCAGTCTCATCTTACTTGTGCGTAGGCCTGAATTTGGCCCTGGTGACTCTCAGGTGTTGTTTTCATCAGGACATTGGCACAGATCCACTGAGATCAGGACCCAGGACTTCAGTAGTCATGCACCTGGACCAGCTATGGAAGCAGCTCAGGTTCTGGCCTGACCTAATCTCTATGTGTACATGCCCACAAAGCCCACAGCTGCTAAAGTCAGACCTATTCCAGCTTCTAGGGTATTTATTCTTTCAGATCTTTTGTAACCACTGAATTTAGGAAGCCAACAAGGAGTTTCATGCAGCTACAGGGAGAGATTTCAACTCCTCTTCCTTAGTCACAGAGCCAGCGGGGCTCTGCTATGGTTTCAGTGCCTCCTAGTTGGAGGAGATATCCATGCTGGGATACTGAGACAGCAGCATGCATCCCAATATCCACTGACAGATTTCTTAATAGTGAGAGCTTTCCTCACAAACCTGGGAAAATGGGGCAGGTCCCAGCACTCACTGATGGACTTAGTAGGGGAAATATCCCAGGACTGTAGGGCAAGTCCCAGCACCCACTGGTAGATTCCCTAGTCACAGAAGTTTCCTTGCCATTTGAGGACAGTGTAGGCAAATCCTGGGACCCACTGGTGGAATTCCTAGAGGTCAGAGCTGTCAGCTCCTTTCTGGGTCAGTGTGGGCAGGTCCTGTGACCTGTTGGTGGAATTACTAGTTTGGGAAGCTCTCTGTGCCTGTTTGGGTCAGTGGAGGGAGTGGTCCTGGGGCTCACTGGCAAAATTTGAAATTTGTAGTGGTGGGAACTGCTCATACCCTTCTGGGTCCACAGATGTGAAGCCTGGCATCTGCTGTGGTCTGGAAGAGATGGCCAGTGCCCATCTTTGGAGCCCAAGATGGCAGTGGCGACTTGTGCCCATCCCCAGAGGTCCTGTAGGAGGTGTTCTGTACCTGAGAGCTCTCACAGGGAGACACTTTTACAATGGTCCCACCCCTCTCCTTGTGCACCTCCCAATAATGGTGCCTCACCTCTCTGGCAGGCCCAGGTTTCTTCCTAGTACACTCTCAGTAGCTACAGCCTGAACTCTTCAGCTGTTTCCACATACAACCCTGGTCCTCTCCGTGGGACTGAGCTCTTGAATCTGAGCATCTGCATGTGCCTCTCAACCCTACCAACAGAGAACTGTCTAGGTTGTGGGGAGCCGGGTGGTGTTGTTGACCCTCTGGGCAGGTTCCTCACTGTTACAGATTGGTTGTTGCTCTCTCCTCTAAGGCTCTGAAATTCCCCATCTGTCCAGGCTGATCTCCTTGCTGATAAGAAGACTTCCAGATGTTGTTGACCCTCTGGGCAGTTTCCTCACTGTTACAGATTGGTTGTTGCTCTCTCCTCTAAGGCTCTGAAATTCCCCATCTGTCCAGGCTGATCTCCTTGCTGATAAGAAGACTTTCAGGTGTTGTTGACCCTCTGGGCAGTTTCCTCACTGTTACAGATTGGTTGTTGCTCTCTCCTCTAAGGCTCTGAAATTCCCCATCTGTCCAGGCTGATCTCCTTGCTGATAAGAAGACTTCCAGAGCTGTGGGAACGTTTCCTCCTTCACAGCTGCCTCCCTGGGGCGCACACAGTACTGATTACTTCTTTTTCTTCTTCCTTTGATTCTTTCCTGATTACATGGAAGTTTTCTTGTCTTTTCAGAGATCTGAGGTCTTCTGTCAATGCTCAGTAGCTGTTCTGTGTGAATCTTTCCACTTGTATTTTCAATGTTTCTGTGGAAGGAGGTGATTTTACTTCCTACTCCTCTCCCATCTTGATTCTCCACCTCTCCTCAGTTCAGTTCAGTTCAGTCGCTCAGTCTTGTCTGACTCTTTGCAACCCCATGAATCGCAGCACGCCAGGCCTCCCTGTCCATCACCATCTCCCGGAGTTCACTCAAACTCACGTCCATCGAGTCAATGATGCCATCCAGCCATCTCATCCTCTGTCATCCCCTTCTCCTCCTGCCCCCAATCCCTCCCAGCATCAGAGTCCTTTCCAATTAGTCAACTCTTCGCATGAGGTGGCCAAAGTATTGGAGTTTCAGCTTTAGCATCATTCCTTCCAAAGAACACCCAGGACTGATCTCCTTCAGAATGGGCTGGTTGGATCTCCTTGCAGTCCAAGGGACTCTCAAGAGTCTTCTCCAACACCACAGTTCAAAAGCATCAATTCCTCGGTGCTCAGCTCTCTTCACAGTCCAACTCTCACATCCATACGTGACTACTGGAGAAACCATAGCTTTGACTAGACAGACCTTTGTTGGCAAAGTAATGTCTCTGCTTTTGAATATGCTGTCTAGGTTGGTCAGAACTTTCCTTTCAAGGAGTAAGTGTCTTTTAATTTCATGGCTGCAACCACCATTTGCAGTGATTTTGGAGCCCCCAAAACCCTAACCCCCTCTCCTAAAGCTCTTTAATTGGTTCATGATACAGCTCTATAACTACAGATATAATTCACCTAGCAAATTGTTCTGATGCTTTAAAGAGTTGAGAAATTTACTCTCACCTTGTCCTTTCCACTAAAGAAAAAAAAAAAAAGTACTTTAATAAAAAAATGGTCTCCTGTGTTGCCTAGAAGAAAGAGATCTTCTTTCTTCTGTGTCATCTTTGTGTTTCTCTAGGTTATCTGTGTCTAGTATATTATGGTCTTTGAAATATTTTACAACTATGCATTGTCTACATTAAGCACACCCTCTATTGCTCATTGTCTTTGACCTCTTTTTATTATATTGGTCCTCTGAATTATCTTTTGTATGAGTTATAACAGTGGCTTGGTTTGCTTACTGAATGAGTTGAATTAAAATATAGTCTTTAACATATCTGGATTTTTATATCTGCATGAGTCATAAATTTTTCGTAGTCCAAAAATTGTCTTCAATGCCACAGACCTTCCTTTCCTCAATAATCATGTGTTAGTCACTGTAGTATTTATATATCAACTTGCTGGTTTGTAATACTGACAGCTATAAGCTTTCTGTTAATTTTTATAATTAATGTAATTAATGATGTTTACAAAATAAATCTTGAACCACAAAGATTCACATGATTCCAATGATTAATTCAGGCAAGCAATTTTTTTCATCTGATTTAAGACAGTATCTTTGAACAGTGTCTCTCTTTTATAAAAAACACAACTAGATGATTGTTGAGTAAGATGTTATTTCATACATGTGATGAGACAACAAATACAAATGAAAACATAATAGTCTATACTCGTGGGTCCTGATGTAATAGTTCAGTGTTTGGATTTCAGGGAAGAGCTTAATATGATGGACTACGTTAAGAGATTGGAGAACAGATTAGGTGCTGAGGTGACCAAAAAGCAAATAATGAAGCTGTTGACTCGAGCAATGTGTTTGGGGATTAGATTATCAAACAAATGAACAAATACAATTACACTTATACAGCATCAAATTTACTCAGTTTAATAAGACACAGAACTAACAATAGCATGCAAAGAGTAGCATCACAGGGACTTCAGAAAAAGAGACACTGTTTATGAAGTGTCCTAATGGGAATGAAGTTTAGTCATGAGGTTCATCTAGACTAACATGAGTGTGGACTCCATCATCACAGGAGAGTCCATAGGTCCAGATATCATCAGTTAAATATTTTTATAGTTATATAGCTTTCTGTGAAGATAAATGTATCACTCCAGAAGTTCAAAATAATAGAATACTCAATACTCACTGCAATGTACAATTGTGAGGGAACATCTTGGATAATCAGTACATAGAAATCAGTGGAGTAACTCATCTATCTTCTGGGCTGATGTTTCTAAACATTTGAGTAAGGGCTAAAAATTTAGGCTTTTGAAAGGATTTACAGTTCAGATGTTGGCCTTCTCCCTCTATCAGCAAAGAAGGCTAGCAATATGTCTGAAAACAGATTTTGTGTGAGTAAAAGAAAACTAATGACTTACACAGAGAGCATAAAATTTATGTATGGACTACTAAATGATAAAAAAGCTTGAAAGGTATTACTTCCCAACCCCATCTAAAATCCACTGCAATTTTCCTTTCTTAAAATTACTTCTCACTCACCATTACCATTCCTGTCACTATCAGGAACTATCATTTGTGTGTTGCCTATAATCACACTATTTTTATACTTTACTATGAAATTGGTGAATATTTAACTTGCATCACATTGAATAAATGACATTTATTAGGATAAATATGTCTTCCTTTTAGCAAGATCTAAGATTAGGGAAATTAATTTTTTTCAAAGATAACACAATAATTTTGCTTTGATTTAAACCTTGATTGATCAAAACTAACATCACATTGTCACTTAAATTCACAAATCTCAAAACATAGCCTTTGCACTATAACACTGATTAGCTAGTTAGTTATATGTACTACTTACAGATTTTCTTCTAGCCAATTAATATACTTATCTTTTATTCTAATGCCTAATTTTAAGTAAGTTGGTGAGGCCATGAATGATAAACCTCCATGGATTCCACCCTCCATATGATCATGAAAAACTTTAACTCCAACATTTCGAAGTCGTGAGACATACATAAGTCCATCATCTCTTAGAATATCATGTTGACAGGTGAGGATGTAAGTTAAGGGCAGATTTTGCAACTGGGAATCATTGACTGCCAAGGGTGATAACCTAGTATCCAAAAGCATTGAATATGAAGGGTTAAGTCTTCCAAGAATTGGTTCAGTATATACATGGTTTTTCTTGTACTCTTCAGGAAGGAAGGTGCTCCAGTTTACCAACTTGAACAGATGCATTGATCCATGAGGCATGTGTTGATTTTTCATCATTGCCTGGAGGAGTGTTTTATCCTGGGTCAAATATAGGCATGAAAGTTTGATTGCCATTTTCCATGGCAAAAGTGGACCATGCTCATATTCTCGGTGAGATGGCACAGAGACATCAACTAGCTGTAAGCAAGGGTAAATTAAAGCTTGTGCTTTCAGTTTATTTTTTAATTCTGGATCATTTTGTATCTGAAAAAAGACACAGTAAAATGTGAATGAGTCCAAGCCTTCCAAACTATAGGAGTAGGAGGCTTTCCTCCAATCACATCAGCTCTTATGTAAATAATTATAAGAATGATATAGTACCTCATAGTTATACTTAGAGTGCTTTAAAAAGTGTCATCCCACTTTCATCAATAATGATTCACACAGGTTTACTCATATATGACAACCAAATAACAAAAATAATTATGTAATTCCTATGGACAAGTAGTCTATACTGAAAAATCTGACCTACAGTAACCTGAGAAGAAATAATGAATGTAATAATAGAATATCATTGCTCAAACTCACATATTAACTAAATTCAAATGGAGTTCGATCAAGTTAAAAAAAAAACATTCCTAACATACAACTTGTCTTTCGGAAAAAAAAAACAGTATAGTGGCACTATGGTAAAGAACTTGCCTTCAATCCAGGAGACACAAGAGACATGGGTTTGATCTCTGGGTCAGGAAGATCCCCCCGTGGAGAAGGAAATGGCAACCCACCCCAGTATTCTTGCCGGAAACTTCCATGGACAGTGGAACCTAGTATGTTAGAGCCCATGGGGCCGCAAAGAATCAGATATGACTGAAGTAACTGAGCACGCACATGCACAATAAACAGCTTGTCTTTTGGAGAAAACAGTGTAGTGTGGTGGGAAATAAGCATAGTAATTGATGAAAATTTGAAGGGCAAAAAAAGACATGGAGCATTGTATTTGAAGTTTTTCTTTCTTACAGAAATAAGAAGCATCCTAATATCTCAACTATGGGGTGAGATGAGCCACCATATATTTTCCTTTCCTTTGATTTTACTCCTACACTCTAAAGAATAAAACTTACAAGCAATGTGAGGAGCCTAACCCCAGACCAACAGCCTCAATAGTGACATCTGTAGAAATGAATAAACCAGTTGCCACTCCACATGAAAGACTCAGTGTTTGGAGGGTGTTTCTTAATGTTAACCCCTCCTAGAAGTAACTGACACACAAAATGAGAATTAACTGAAATTAACCCCAGTAGAACCTCACAAGGGGATGTGATATCCAACCAACTGCAAATTACACACTCAAGGTATAGTGGGGGCATGGTTTCAAAAGATAATGAAGAAAAACAAATTTGTCTTATGCCCTTGATCCCTTCCCAGTGTCCTCCATACAGATTATTTTCTAAATCAACTGGCTCATGTCATAAGCAGCGTGGAAGAAACAACAGCAACCCCCAAAACAAAAATGAGACAGAGAAACTCAACCAATACTTTCTCAGGCTAGTAGCAAAGTCATACAAGAGGAGTTAGAAGAGTCTGCTGGTTTTACTGGTAGGTATCCTTCTTCTTATGTTAGTTTTGGTCCATAAAATTTAGTTTTGGGGGTAAAAATTATTTATTGTACTGAATTCATTTTTCAACTATAATAGTTATTGGGGACAACTATTATTTAACTGCACACAGCAATGGTTTTAACATAGACCATTTTTATTATTACAGTAGTGATTATTCCATGCAAGCATGCCTTGTGGCCCAAATGTTGTCTGCTAGCATTCCACTGAAATACATGAGCTACAATACCTAAGGAGAACAAAAAATCCCTTGTCATATTAAACAGTGGTTCCTAGATATTGTTCTGTTTCCTTCAAAATTGTTGACTAATTAAAAACCTCATTTAGTATTATATGTCACTTTTCCTCAATGCTGCCAAAGCCACATTGTCTAATGGTAAAATTATGTAAAAGGACAAAAAGGTTTTTTTTCTGTTTTTTCCACTTAACAGCTTAAAATATAAAACCATTAAAAATATCCTAACAAAGAAGGTGATTTTGTGTTAGAGTTATAGTGTGTGTTTATGTGTTATAAATATATGTTACATATAACACATACAGCTTACCAGTTGAGTCACTCCTGCTGCAAGTGTACCCCCAGAACTTTCACCTGAAATACAAACTCGATTGGGGTGCACTCCATATTTTGCAAGGATTTTATCCTGTAGAAAGAATTTGACCACAGAAACAACATCCTCATAGGGAGCTGGAAATGGATATTGAGGAGCTAGTCTAGGGCTTCAGAAAAAAAAAGAAAAGAAACAAAGCATATAGGATTAAACTTCAGTTGCATATATCCACGTATCTCTCAATTTAATCAGCAGGTCCAGAGAACAAAATTGGCCCTACTTTGAATCTTTAGTTTCACCAGTCATACCTGGACTTCCTACTAACTTCTGTTCTTAAAATAAAATGTAGATTCTTGTATAACGTTTTTAAAATATTGGGTTCTATGGGAGATGAAAGAGATCAGGATCAACTCATAAAATTGTATGTAAATTTTTCAGCAAAAGTGCAATCAAAGAGAGATGCTCTGCAACATTTATCAGATTCTCTATGGAGTTGGTGACTAACATTTTTACAACCATTCTTGGGAGTGCACACTAGATTTTAAAAGCAGCAAATCTGAGAGCAAATGATTTGTAGGTGTCATATTAGAAATTTATCTAGGTAAAAATTCTACAGAATAGCGTGTTCTGTTATCAGAATTTGTATCATGAGCTGAGTACATGAGTATGAGCTTACATATGACCTGAAAACACAATTCAAAATAAATATTTAAGTATAGTAAGTGATCTTGCATGACAGCTGTAAATATCATTCTAAGGCAAATTATTAGAGCATCTGTTAATGTATCCAACTGTGTATATATATATATATTTAATTTTTTCTAATAGTGAGGTAAACTCTATTGGGTAATCTTACCTACTTACTAAGATTGGGTAATCTTACCTACTTACTAAGATTGGGTAATCTTACTCTATACTTTTACTCTGCAAAAGAATTGGTGAATTAATAATGTCAATATCAACCCTTAAATGCTGACCTGATGACCCTTGCAATCTTGTCATATTGTAACTATATCTAAAATATCTGAAATGTAGTATAAATTAAGGAAAATAATGTATCAAAAATGCATTGTTACTTTAAATGTTCTTCAGGGTACAAAAAAAAGAACAAATATCAGAAGTAACTGACTGAATTCTTAAACTCAGTACAATACACATCACGATTTTAAAAGTATTTTAAAATAATAAAGTGGTATATTAGGTTCAATTATAGAGAGAAAGGGAGAGCATCCTAATTATTATAAATTAGAAGTATCTCTGAAAACATCCAATTCTTCTGGTTGCCCTACGGCAGCATTAGTGAGTAGAACAGCAGTGATTCCACTTGTATTTTCTATTTAATACCCTTAAGTTCTCAATTAACAAAAATGCTACTATGTTCTCTGTTCGCCATTGGGCTAGGAGTCTCTAAGTATGTTTCTGTACTACTTAACTGATTGGAAAATGGGGGAAAAAAACTTCATTATGAAGATGAAGTACAGAGAACCCCTGAATAGATCATTTGTACTGGACATTTGCTAGTCTTTCTTGTATATTGTTGGAAAATTAGGCAAAAATCATTAGCACTTAAGTTCTCTCATTTTGAGAATGATTTTAAATTTTCAGATGGTCCCAACATTTTCATCTGATGTTTCTCCAATTAACAGTATCTATGTAGCCAATATCTTCTAATAAATTATAATGAAAATAAATCTAAAAAAGAATATATATGAGTGTAACTATATCACTTTGCTGTATACTTGAAACTAACACAATATGGTAAATCAATGGCACTTCAGTGAAAAAAAGAATGTCTGTAAAATCAATCTTTTATCACCAACTCAAAAAAAAAAAAAAAAAAAAACTCCACAAAACTCAACATCCCAAATGTATAATGGGTAGCTAAGCACCTAGACATTTCTAGAAGTACCACAGTTGGGTTACCAAAGATGTTCAGCCTGTGCCTCTCAGAAGTCTGTCCAATGACAGCTTGAAGGGAAACTAGGTACCTTTGAGGAAGATAAGATAATGTAACATTAGTAAATATTAGTAACATAAATATAAGATCCCTAGGTTCCAAGTCCTTTGGGAGGCTTGAGTGCCTTCTTTGGAAATCAAAACTATGTCACAAGGGCAAAAAGTATAATACTAAAAAAAAAAAATCACTGTCTTACTCCACTCCAACAACAACAGCATCAACTTTGTTTGCCGTCCATCTATTCAGGAGGTCCACAGGTGTATGCTCTGAAATGAAGAAATTAATATGAAAGTCTACCCTGTAAATAAATGGCAATGGAAAACCAACAACACTGTGAAACATGGCAGAAATATGATTAATTGGTGGAATCCTCACATTTCCACTTTTCCTGCTGCCACATGTTAGGATCCAGAGATGAAAGATTTGATGGCTGCCATCAAATGGGGAAGGTCATTGCAGAAGAAAATACATTCAAAGAATCATGAGAATACACACAGAGCTCAGGGAATTAACTGTTAAGTACAATTGAAACAAGTATTGAGAGAGAAGTAGGCTATAAAATGAAATCGCATTGGAAAATAGGAATACTGGTACCAGTACTTGGATGCTACACTAAAGATTTCTTTGTCAACAAGGTGATAGATATTACCAAAGAATTTAGTTATAAAATTTTTGACCAGATTTGCATATAACAGAAGAAAATTAGGAAAAGGGTGACATAAACCAGGAAATGGTGGTTAGCAAAAAAAAAAAAAAAAAAAAGAGAGAGAGAGAAGCAACAGAAGGAAATAAAAATGATATTTTTTTTTAAGCGTGGAGAGAGAGAAAAAGCTATTTAGGAAGACAGGTGGATAGAATTGTTTATTAAATGTAGATGCTAAGGAACAATAAGTAATTGATTGTAGTTCTCACACTGATAAAACAACAGCTGAGGAGCAGTTCCTCTGCTTGTTTTCTTGAAGTTGATTTTACTTTTGTTGTTTATTTGGGTTTATTTTTTTCCTAGACTATTGGGATGGGGAGTAGATATGATTCAGGTTGTTTAATCATGCTAACCTTAAATTATCTGTGGTTCATCCAAATATACTGGCAAGCTCTGAAGTTCTATATATATTGATCTTAAACTTAGGACCATGATTACAGCTGGAGGTACAGCTTTGGAAATCAACAGCATAGATGTGAGGGGTAGTGCTGAAAAGTGGAAAGGTCTAAATAAAAGAGCATGAAGAGTCAAAAACTAATGAAAGGACTACTGGAGAACACAAACACTTATAAAATGTAAAACCATTTTGTGCATTTGTTTGTTTGCTTTATTTTAAAGAAGGAGAAGCCTGTGAAGTTAAGGGGGAGAGGCAAAAGTCAAAAGAAATTGGTTTCATAGAAACCAAAGGAGCAGAGAATTTCAGTGAAGCAAAGAGGAGGGATCATTGTCAAATTACAAAATTTAAGAATTCTTAAAGGATAAATTGGATTCCACAGTGTATAAAAATGAGCCTGAGAAAAATAACAAAGTGATAAGTGACTACTTAGAGAGAGATATTTGGAAACAAGGAAGATCAAGGTAGAAGATGTTGTAACATGTTTAGGTGCCAATAGAGAGGACACATTTATAGACAGAAGAAAAATACTGATTAAAATCTTAACAATAGTAGGAAATATGACCACAGACAAAAAAGAGATTAAATCTTAGAAAAGATAAAAATGCATTTTTCTACAATATAAGTAGAAAGAAGTAAAGTTAAGAATTAATACAGCCTGTAATTTTTGAGGACACATATGGTTGGCAAGGAATAAAGAGTAGGTGGGTGCTGAATTTGCACAGACATCCTTGATAGATGAGGGAGGATAAGCTGAGAGACTTGAAGGAGCATGAGGGTTTGAAAGTGGCATTGATATGAAGGATAGTAACTAAATACACACAGGAGACAACATCTTGAAACCACCTTGAGGGTTTGTAGGATGAGACTGCTCACCAGTGGTATGAGGGTTAAGCCTGTTGATCCTGCTGACAGGCCTTGGTTTGGGTTTTGGTTCCTCCACTTGCTAGTAGGACTTGGGACAAATTACTGAACCATTCTGTAGCTACCTTACCTCTAACAGCATGATAATAGTACCTATCCTAATATTGTGCTGCTGCTGCTGCTGCTAAGTCGCTTCAGTCATATCCAACTCTGTGCGACCCTATAGACAGCAGCCCACCAGGCTCCCCCATCCCTGGGATTCTCTCGGCAAGAACCCTGGAGTGGGATGCCATTTCCTTCTCCAATGCAGGAAAGTGAAAAGTGAAATTGAAGTCGCTCAGTCGTGTCCAACTCTTCACAACCCCATGGACTGCAGCCTACCAGGCTCCTCCGTCCATGGGATTTTCCAGGGAAGAGTACTGGAGTGGGGTGCCATCACCTTCTCCAATCCTAATATTGTGAGTATCTATCAAATAAGAGTGGACCACTCACCAAACTACTGTAGCATTTGTGATTATTTTGAAATGTTAACAGATCACAAAGTCAAAATTCTGGGTATAATCACTCAGGCTGTGTCTCTTTGGTGAAAAGAGTCTTTTCATTTGTTTCTTACATTTTGGAGTTCCTACAATACAATATCAATCATATTCTGTGCTGTATGGTCAATCAACAATATCAATAGCCTAAAAGCAACTGTGTATATATGTGTGTTTGTGAATGTGTGTGTATGTTTGAGCATGTTTGAGTTTGTGTCTGTTTGGGAATGTGTATGAGTGTGTAACTGCCTTAGCGATTCCATAATACCTCTTGGAATCATCTCCAAACATTAGACAGAAATATACTTGAGAGGAGTTTGATTACTCACGTGTATTTTATTTTTCAAGTTCAAAAATATGCATTGGAATCTAAGCTTCAACGTGATAAGTATTGATGCATCACTGTCTACAGTATGAATATGTATTTGCTACTTGCAAGTTGCAGATATTATCACTTCTGAACCAACATTTAAATCATCTTATTCACTTCTGTTTTTCTGAACCTAAAATCAGGTCATTAGGTAATTTCAAACCTAAGCTTTAAATTTACTACTTGAATCTCCCATTATACATTGTCAG
>SJYQ01001149.1:1283198-1294385 GCA_006410935.1 Redunca redunca | reverse complement strand
CAATAAAGCAAAAGTAGATGTTTTCTGGAACTCTCTTGCCTTTTCTATGATCCAGCGGATGTTGGCAATTTGATCTCTGACTCCTCTGCCTTTTCTAAAAGCAGCTTGAACATCTGGAAGTTCATGGTTCATGTATTGCTGAAGCCTGGCTTGGAGAATTTTGAGCATTACTTTACTATCGTGTGAGATGAGTGAAATTTTGTAGTAGTTTGAGCATTCTTTGGCATTGCCTTTCTTTGGGATTGGAATGAAAACTGACTTTTTCCAGTGCTGTGGCCTTTGCTGAGTTTTCCAAATTTGCTGGCATATTGAGTGCAGCACTTTCACAGCATCATCTTTCAGGATTTGAAAGAGCTCAACTGGAATTCCATCACTTCCATTAGCTTTGCTCATAGTGATGCTTCCTACAGCCCATTTGACTTCACATTCCAGGATGTATGGCTCTAGGTGAGTGATCACACCATCATGATTATCTTGGTCATGAAGATCTTTTTTGTACAGTTCTTCTGTGTATTCTTGCCACCTCTTCTTAATATCTTCTGCTTCTGTAATGTCCATACCATTTCTGTTCTTTATTGTGCCCATCTTTGCATGAAATGTTCCCTTGGTATCTCTAATTTTCTTGAAGAGATCTCTAGTCTTTCCCAATCTGTTGTTTTCCTCTATTTCTTTACATTGATGGCCGAGGAAGGCTTTCTTATCTCTTCTTGCTATTCTTTGGAACTCTGCATTCAGATGCTTATATCTTTCCTTTTCTCCTTTGCTTTTCTCTTCTCTTCTTTTCACAGCTATTTGTAAGGCCTCCCCAGACAGCCATTTTGCTTTTTTGCATTTCTTTTCCATGGGGCTGGTCTTGATCCTTATCTCCCGTACAATGTCAAGAACCTCCGTCCATTGTTCATCAGGCACACTTCAGATATAGGCCCTTAAATCTATTTCTCACTTCCACTGTACTCCTTTACATATAATTAATTGCTAAATTATGTTTTTACAAAAGAGCCTATAAGAAATGGAGGGGAAAAAATAAAGAGATTTAACAATCAGACAAGAAAAAGGTATAAAGGGAATCAAAATTGGAAAAGAAGAAGTAAAACTCTGTTTGCAGATGACATGATCTTCTACATAGAAAACCCTGAAGATATCAACAGAAAATTATTAGAGCTAATCAGTGAATATAGTAAAGTCACAGGATATAAAATTAAAACATAGAAATCCTTTGCATTCCTATAAACTAATAATGAGAAAACAGAGAAATTAAGGGAACAATCCCATTCACCATTGCAATGAGAAGAATAAAATACTTAGGAATAAATTTACCTAAAGAAACAAAAGATCTATATATAGAAAACTATAAAACACTGATGAAAGAAATCAAAGATGATACATACAGATGGATAAATACACCATGTTTGTGGATTGTAAGAATCAATATCGTGAAAATGAGTATACTGCCCAAAACAATCTAAAGATTCAGTGCAATCCCTAACAAGCTACCAATGGTATTTTTCACAGAACTAGAAAAAATAATTTCACAATTTGTAAACTATAAAACTCCTACAGGAAAACATGGGTAGAACACTCTGACATAAATCACAGCATGATCCTCTATGATCCACCTCCCAGAGTAATGGAAATAAAAGCAAAAATAAACAAATGGGACCTAATTAAACTTAAAAGCTTTTGCACATTGAAGAAAACAAGATGAAAAGTCAGCCTTCAGAGTGGGAGAAAATAATAGCAAATGAAGCAACTGACAAAGAATTAATTTCAAAAATAATTGTACAAAAAAAAAAAATGCAGCTCAATACAAGAAAAATAAACAACCCAATCAAAAAGTGGGCTAAAGAACTAAACAGACATGTCTCCAAAGAAGATATACAAATGGCTAACAAACACATGAAAAGATGCTCAACATCACTCGTTATCAGATAAATGCAAATCAAAACCAAAATGAGGTACTATCTCATGCCAGTCAGAAAGACTGCCATCAAAAAGTCTCCAAATAACAAATGCTGGAGAGGGTGTGGAGAAAAGGGAACCCTCTTACACTGTTGGTGGGAATGCACACTAGTATAGCCATTGTGGAGAAGAATGGAGATTCCTTAAAAAACTGGATATGGAACTGCCACAAGATCCAGCAATCCCACTGCTGGACATACACACAAGGAAACCAGAATTGAAAGAGACACATGTATCCCAATGTTCATTGCAGCACTGTTCACAATAGCTAGGACATGGAAGCAACCTAGATGTCCATTGACTAATGGATAAGGAAGTTTTGGTACATATACACAGTGGAATATTATTCAGCTATTTAAAAAAAAAACACACACACATTTGAGTTAGTTTTAATGAGGTGGATGAAACTGGAGCCTATTATACTGAGTGAAGTAAGTCAGAAAGAAAAACACCATGCAGTATATTAACACATATATATAGAATTTAGAAAGATGGTAATGACAACCCTATATGCAAGACAGCAAAAGAGACACAGATGTAAAGAACAGACTTTTGGACTATGTGGAAGGAGATGGTGAGATGATTTGAAAGAATAGCATTGAAACATGTACATTACCATATGTAAAATAGATGACCAATGGAAGTTCGATGCATGAAGCAGGGCACTCAAACCTGGTGCCCTGGGACAACCCAGAGGGTTGTGGTGGGGAGGGAAGTGGGAGGGGGTTTCAGGATGAGGGGACGCTTGTATGCCTGTGGCTGATTCATGTTGATGTATAGCAAAAACCACCACAATATTTTAAAATTATTAGCCTCCAATTAAATTAATCTAAAAAACAAAATTAAATTTAAAAAAAAAGAAAGAAAAGGTTCTCTGATAGAAATAACCTGACCAAACTTTAAAAAATGATATTTACTTAAGGAATAATGAAAGATAAATACTCTGCTGGTCCGCAGAGTACAGCCTTGAAGCAGAAATTTCGGCATACTAACATTTCTAAATAGCTCTAAAATACTACTTTGATTTCAAATAAAAATACACATGCACACTTCCCAGGTGGCTCAGTTTAGAATCCGCCTGACAAGCAGAAGAGGCCAATTTGATTCCTGGGTCAGAAGATTCCAAGGAGAAGGAAATGTCAACCCACTCCAGTATCTTGTCTGGAAAATTCCATGAACAGAAGAGCCTGGCAGGCTGCAGTCCTTGTGGTTGCAAAGAGTCAGACTGAACAGTTGAGCATGTACACACATAGAAGCAAAAATCCTTAACAAAATATTAAATAACATTCCTTGATATTGAAAAATGACAATCCATTATTATCAATTGAGTTCTGCCCCAGAAATGCAAGATTAGTACACTATTTGTAAATCAATGTAATTTATGATACTAACACAGAAAGAAAAATTATATATGCTCATCCTAATATATAATTATAATAACAGATGCCAAAAATCAATCTGACTTAACTCATCACCTATTCTTGATTTAAAAAAAAATCTATGCAAACTTATAATAAAAAGAAACTTCTTTAACTGATAAAGGGTATCTACAAAAAAAAATCATATTTAATAGTGAAAGACTGAATGCTTCCTCCTAAGGCAAGTATGTCTGCTTTCTACTCAGCACAATTCTGGTAAGTCACAGTCAGGGCACTAAGGCAGAGAAAAAGCTGGAAAGAAAAGGATAACAGTTTCTCCCTCTCTGTTTTCAGTCAACATAATTATCTAAGCAAATATAATGGAATTTAAAAAAGAAAACCTTAAAAAGCAAATAAGCATGTTCAGTTGGAACAAAATATACAAGTGAATATATATTAAAAAAACCATCATTTCAAATGTAGCAATAAACAAAAGGAAATCAAAATTTTTAAAAATTATCAATTATAATAGCACCAAAATTAAATTTCTTAGTTATACAGCAATATACATATAGAGTCTTTATCTGCCGAATACTGATGGAAGAAAACTGATGGAAGAAATCAAAGACCTAATTAAATTGAGAAATATTTATAAACTGATCAGAGACAATATTGTTGAACTGACAGCTGTTTCTGAATTGGTTTACAGAGTCAACCAATTTCAGACAAAAAGCTCATCATGGTGATTAATTATAGTGATCAAAGCAATTTTGGTGATTCAGAAAGGTTGGTGGACTCCTACAACCTGGTTCCAAGACTACTGAGAAGCTAAAGTAGTCAAAACAGTGTAGTGTTGGTGAAAAGCTGGACTCACAGATCAAGGGAAGAGAAAGGAGTCAGTTCAGAAATAAACCAACACAAGGACTTCCCTGGTAATCCAGTGGTTAAGAATCTGCTTTCCAGTGCGGGGGACACAGGTTCTATCCCTGGTCTGGGGACTAAGATCCCACAAGCCTTAGAGCAACACTTTTGACACAGATACAAGGCAATTCAATGAAGAAAGGTAGTCAGTGTTTCAACAAACGATTATGGAACAACTGGACATCCATATGCAAAAAGAGTGTACTTTGACCAATTCCTGACACATTATATGGAGATTAACTCATAACGGATCCAGTGCAGTGTGTGCTCAGTGTCCAACTCTTTACAACCCCATGGACCGTAGCCTGCCAGGCACTGATATCCATGGAATTTTCCAGACAAGAATGGGTTGCCATTTCCTACTTCAGGGGATCTTCCTGACCCAGGGACTGAATCTGTGTCTCTGGCATCTCCTGACGCTACCACTAAGCCATCTGGAAAGCCCAATGAATCCAGCACCTAAATGTAAAATGAAAAACTGCAAACCTCTCAGAAGACATGCTAAGAGAAAATCAGTCATCTTAGATTAAGTAAAAATTTCTTAGATACAATGTTAAAGAAGAAAAGCTTTTCTTTTTGTAAAGTTAAATTGGACTTCAATGACATGTAAAAGTTTTTGCTGTGTAACTTAAGACAACAAGAAGAAAAGCCCCAGATTGGGAGAAAATATTTACAAACTAAGTATCTGCTAAAAGAATACACAGGAAAACTATACAAAAAAAGGTCTTAATGACCCAGATCACCATGATAGTATGGTCACTCACCTAGACCCTGACATCCTGGAGTCTGAAGTCAAGTGGGGCTTAGAAAGCATTACTACAATCAAGGCTAGTGGAGTTATGGAATTCCAGTTGAGCTATTTAAAATCCTAAAAGATGATGCTGTGAAAGTGCTGAACTCAATATGCCAGCAAATTTGGAAAACTCAGCTGTGGCCACTGGACTCGAAAATATCAGTTTTCATCCCAGTCCCAAAGGGCAGTGCCAAAGAATGTACATATTACCATACAATTGCTCTCATTTCACATGGTAGCAAAGTAATGTTCAAAATCCTTCAAGCTAGGCTTCACTAGTATGTGAATCTAGAACTTCTAGATTCACAGTTGGATTTAGATAAGCAGAGGAACCAGAGGTCAAATAGCCAACATTCACTGGACCACAGAGAAAGCAAGAGAATTCCAGAAAAATATCTGCTTCTACTTCATTGACTACTCAAAAGCCTTTGACTGTGTAGATCACAACAAACTCAAAAATTCTTAAAGAGATGGGAACACCAGACCACCTTACCTGTCTCCTGAGAAATAGGTATTTGAATCAAGAAACAACAGTTAGAACCTTACACTGAACAAATGACAGGTTCAAAATTGAGAAAAGTGTATGATAAGGCTGTATGTTATCACCCTGTTTATTTAAGTTATATGCAGAGTATATCATGTGAAATGCTGGGCTGAATGAATTACAATCTGGTATCAAGACTGCCAAGAAATGTCAGCAACCTCAGATATGCAGATGATACCACTCTAATGGCAGAAAGTGAAGAGGAACTAAAGAGCCTTTTGATAAGTGTGAAAAAGAAGAGTGAAAAAGTTGACTTAAAGTTCAGCATTCAAAAACTAAGATCATGTCATCATGTCCCATTACTTCATGGCAAATGGATAGGGGAAAAGTAGAAACAGTGACAGATTTTATATTTTTAGCCTCCAAAATCATTGCACAGGTGACTGCAGCCATAAAAATTGCTTGCTCCTTGGAAGGAAAGCTATGACAAACCTAGACAGCATATTAAAAAACAAAGATATTACTTTGCAAACAAAGTGACATAGCTATAGTCAAAGTTATGGTTCCTCCATTTGTAATGTATAGATATGAGAGTTGGACCATAGAGAAGGCTGAGCACCAAAGAAGTGATGCCTTCAAATTGTGGTGCTGGAGAAGACTCTTTAGAGTTCCATGGACTGCAAGGAGATAAAACCAGTCAATCCTAAAGGAAATCAAAATCATTGGAAGGACTGATGCTGAAGCTGAAGCTCTAATACATTGGCCACCTGATGCAAAGAACCAACTCATTGGAAAAGACCATGGCTCTGGGAAAGACTGAAAACAACAGGAGAAGAGGGCCACAGAGCATTAGATGGTTGAAGTGAAATGAAGTGAAGTCGCTCAGTCGTGTCTGACTCTTTGTGACCCCATGGACTGTAGCCTACCAGGGTCCTCCCATGGGATAGCACCTCTAACTCAATGTACGAGAATCTGAGCAAACTCTGGAAGAGAGTGAAGAAAGCCTGGCATGCTGTAGTCGATGGGTTTGCAAAAAGTCTGACACAACTTAGCACTGAACAACAACAACAAATGACTTGTATCCCCAGTAGGAAGAACTCTCTATAGGTAAAAATAGCAAAACAAAGAATCAATCTTTCAAAATGGAGGAAAAATTAAACACGCATATCATCACAAAAACATGGGATAAGATATAAATATATGAAACAATACTCAATAGTTGTAATCATAAAGGAAATGCAAATGTGTACCACAATCGAATATTTTAAAACAATAATTAAAATTGCTCTTAAAAAATTGAAAATATTAAGTGTGAAAGGACACAGAACAACTAAAACTTTCACGTTTTGCTGGTCTGAATGCCAAATTGTACTGGCTCTTTAAAAAACAAATAGGCAGTTTGCTATATGTTAAATATACATTTATAATATGACTCAAAACAACTAATTCTAGGTATTTACCTGGTAGAAATTAAAATTTTTGCTCATTCAAAATCCTGTATATGAGTGCTTTAGCAGCTTTATCCATATCCACTCCAAAGTTGGAACAACCCAAATATCTTTCAACTGTTTATTTAGGATAAACCATGATACATCTAGCGTCCCTTGTGGCCCAACTGGTAAAGAATCTGCCTGCAATGCAGGAGACCTGGGTTCAGTCCCTGGGTTGGGAAGACCCTGGAGAAGGGAAAGGCTACCCACTCCAGTATTCTGGCCTGGAGAATTCCATGGATTGTATAGTCCATGGGGTGGCAAAGAGTCGGACATGACTGAGTGTCTTTCACTTTCACTTTCATGATGCAACCACATAATGGACTACTACACAGCTTTAGAAAGGATTGAATTTGTGATACTCTCAATGCATATATTACTCTAGAATATATCTTTCTTTTTTATTTATTCTATTTTTGGCTGTGCTGGGCTTTGTTGCTGTGTAGGCTTTCCTTCGTATGGGCTACTACAGTTGCAGTGCAGGCTTCTCACTGCGGTGGCTTCTCTTGTTGAAGAGAATGGCCTGTGCAGTGCATGTGGGATCTCCCAGGGATCAGACCCGTGTCTCCTGCATTAGCAGCTGAATTTTTAACCACTGAACCACATGGAAGTCTCTCAAATGTATTATGTTGAGTGAAATCCATTAAGCTGGACTCATAATCCCCATGCAGTATGAACCCATCTGGGCTTCCCAGGTGGCTCATGGGTAAAGAACTCACCTGCAATGTGGGAGACACAGGAGACCCAGAGAGGATCCCTGGGAGGAGAAAATCCCATGGAGGGGGCATGGCAACCCACTCCAGTGTTCTTGCCTGGCGAGTCCCATGGACAGAGGAGACTAGCAGGCTACAGTCCATAGGGTCCCAAAGCGTCAGAAACGGCTGAAGTGACTGAACACACACCCCCCCACACACATACACACACACAAACATGAACCCATTTATGATATTTCAGAAACATAAAGTGTACAAGCATACAATGATCAGCAGTTACCAAATGTTTAGGGTGTGGAAGTGTTTACTAAAAAGGGAAGCATGAGGTGATTTGGGGGGTTATATTTTCATGTTTGATTTTGGTACTGGTTATATGAATCTCTACCTATATTAAACTACATAAGACTATATAACCAATAGGCTGACTTTTATGCAAAGTTAAAATAAAATTTAAAATTTGGCATAATGTTGAAGAAAAGTAGAGTCTGAATATAGACTGGTTTGATCCTTAATTCTAAAAATTATTACCTATGTGTCTTTGGTTTTCTTATTCCCTGTGCCTCATTTTCCTCATTTATAAAATGATAACTATAGTGACTTCTTCAAAGTGCAGTTGTGTTAAATCATATTTTTAAGGAAATTAAAGCAGGACGGGATACATTATAGGTATCCCAATAAATTTTAGTTTATCTTCATTATCAATATATGTGAAAAACACTTAAATATTTTCATTGCTGGTTGAAGATAATCATAGTGAAGATAATTTCAATTTAGCAGATATATCACTTTTTAAAATTTTTATTTTAACTTTATTTTACTTTACAATACTGTATTGGTTTTGCCATACATTGACACGAATCCACCATGGGTGTACATATATCACTTTAAAATGAACTCTACTTAATGCACTGTAGTAACCTGAATGGGAAGGAAGTCCAAAAAGGAGGGGATATATGTATGTAAATAGATTAATTTTTCTGTACAGTAGAAACTAACACAATATTGTAAAGCAATTATACTCTAATAAAAAGTAATTTAAAAAAGTAACTTTTTTAGGGTTTTGGCCCCTCGTTTCTGATTGTTCTGTTGATGGGACTAGATGCTTACTAGATTTCTACTGAACAAACACCAGCTACCATTTTAGACATCACTACATGCGGTCTTGGAAAACATGCCCTCCTACTCTCATAGTAATGCTGCAATTTGTTTATAGATTTCTCACTTTGCAGTTGAAGAACTTGAGCCACAGAAAAATGAAGTAATCTCTTTTAAGATCTGGATTTTAAGTTCATGCTCTTTCTTCTACTTTCAGTCAATTCAGTTCAGTTCAGTCGCTCAGTCATGTCCGACTCTTTGTGACCCCATGAATCGCAGCATACCAGGCCTCCCTGTCCATCACCAACTCCCAGAGTTCACGCAAATTCATGTTCATCGAGTCAGTGATGCCATCCAGCCATCTAATCCTCTCTCATCCCCTTTTCCTCCTGCCCTCAATCCCTCTCAGCATCAGAGTCTTTTCCAATGAGTCAACTCTTCCCATGAGGTGGCCAAAGTACTGGAGTTTCAGCTTTAGCATCATTCCTTCCAAAGAACACCCAGGGCTGATCTCCTTTAGAATAGACTGGTTGGATCTCCTTGCAGTCCAAGGGACTCTCAAGTCTTCTCCAACACCACAGTTCAGAAGTATCAATTCTTCAGCGCTCAGTTTTCTTCATAGTCCAACTCTCACATCCATACATGACTACTGGAAAAACCATAGCCTTGACTAGACGGACCTTAGTCGGCAAAGTAATGTCTCTGCTTTTGAATATGCTATCTAGGTTGAGCATAACTTTCCTTCCAAGGAGTAAACATCTTTTAATTTCATGGCTGCAATCACCATCTGCAGTGATTTTGGAGCCCCCCAAAAATAAAGTCTGACACTGTTTCCACTGTTTGCCCATCTATTTCCCATGAAGTGATGGGACCAGATGCCATGATGCTTGTTTTCTGAATGTTGAGCTTTAAGCCAATTTTTTCACTCTCCTCTTTCACTTTCATGAAGAGGCTTTTTATTTCTTCTTCACTTTCTGCCATAAGGGTGGTGTCATCTGCATATCTGAGGTTATTGATATTTCTCCCGGCAATCTTGTTTCCAGCTTGTGCTTCTTCCAGCCCAGCATTTCTCATGATATACAGCCAATAATATGAATGTCTAACTCTGCAGTCTTGTTTTTCCACATCATTTTATCAAGAATTGTTGCACATTATAAAATTTACTTATGACTTCAGCAATTAGAAACTGACTGATTGCTAAAATAATTTGCATGTATATATAAGCAAATGCAAAAGCCATTTCTATTTTACATGTGCAATATTTTAATTCTGTTTTGCATTTGATAAACTGGAAGTTGAATTCTACAGTTGCATGGTTTCAGAAGGTACTAACATTGATAAGGCAGGGCAGTAAATTAGCATTAGTTACTCTGAAATTTAAAGCTATAGAAGCTCTTCAGACAATAACATGGCAGTTTCTTTGTAGGGCTGGCACTTGCTCATTTTTCTCTCTAATCCAGTGAATGAAAAGGTGAAGCATTCACAATAAAAGGGAACACTGAGGGCAACTGGTCATTTGGCACACTTTTAACTTGAGGCAGGAGATACCCTGGGATCTAGTTTGACAAATCTGTCATCTCCTCTCGGTAGCACACTAGACAGCCACTTCCCTGGTACCATGCACTGCTCTCTCTTCTCTGATGACTTATTGTCTGTTGATGCATTGTCCCTCAAACTTCCTATCTTTCACATCATTTATAAGGCCTCCAGTTAGCAGCATGCTTTGATAGGAGAGCCTGATACTTTCAGTGAGGTAGATCTTAGTTCAAATTCTAGTATTGTCACAAAAAAAAATCTAAAATGTAGCAATTTAGTACTGAAGATAGACAAAACCAGTGGATTTCAAAGTATGGTCTTAGAATTCTTGTGGGTCTCTGAGAGATATTCAGGAAATGCACATAATACTATGATACTTCCTGCCTTTTTTAAAAGTCCAATTTCCTCATAAGCATGTAGTAGAATTTTCTAGAAGCTACATGACATGTAATATTGCAATAGGTTAAATGCAACAGCAGATGGTGACTCCAGCTCTCTTCCATAAAGTGAGACATAAATGAGATTTCCAAAAATGGAAAACAATATCACTATTATTTATTTTAACTTTTAATAGGTTTGTTATATTAACATCATTATCATTATTAAGTGCATTGATTTCTTTCTCTCTCTTTCTCTCTTTTTTTTTTTTTTTTCACACTGCGGGGCATGCAGGATCTAAGTTCTGCTACCAGGAATTGTACATAGGCCCCCTGCAAGGGAAGTGTGGAACCTTAACCACTGGACTGCCAGGGAATTATCTAATGAGGTCAGTTTCTAATGCAAATACTAATAACTATAACCCACATTTTAAAAGTTCATTTAGTCTCAATATTTAAAA
>SJYQ01001149.1:1251369-1283151 GCA_006410935.1 Redunca redunca | reverse complement strand
AAAAAAAAAAATTACCATAAGTGAAGTAGTTTTTATAGTAGCATCCATGATCCTTACTTTCCATGGTTCTTCAATGTTTTCTGGCATTGGTGTATAAATATAAAAGGCAAAAATAATACAAGTCAGTCCAAAGCACAGAGTTTTGTACCCCATGATATTCTTTTCACAACCTCTGGATAGTAATGAAACAATGTCCCCATATATACACTAAAATGCTAAGTAGTAGGACAAAGGTACCTGACAGAGTCTCTCAAGTAATCTGACTATGTTAACCATGCTGACCTAACATTCAGTTCTAAGATTAACAATGACCAGTTGTAATTGGTTCAACAGTTACACAAACACTCTATCTTAAACACAGTTCACAATATGTCTCACCAAACATGCAGACAGAATAGCGAAGAATTTAGAACACTGGCAGAAGCTCTTTCATCCTGTGACACTATCATTGACTCAGCACAATAAATTTTTCTATGAGTCTAAACAGAGCACAAGATAAACCATAAAGTCTGTTTCTCCTATTATTACTTTACAAAGATTAATGTGAAGAGCTTGAATCTCTTTGCAAAACAGAAATAGAGACACAGACATAGAGAACAAACATTTACACACCAAGAGGGGGAGGAAGGAGTGGGATAAACTGATAGATTTGGACTGACATGTATACTTTATACTATGTATAAAAAAGATAACTAAAAAAAAAAACTACTGAATAGTGTAAAGGAAAAAAAAGATTAAAAACAAACACATACACACACATACAGGAAAAAAAAAAAAAGAACCTGTCAGGTAACATTTAGTCATACTCAAGGCTAATACCTTTGTCATACATTATTACAAAATTAAAATCAATTTTGATCAACTGAGCTTTAAACAAGAAGAGTGGAACCTAGTGTTCTTGGCAGAATTAATTCATCCAGTCCAGAAATACTTATAAAGTGTTTGCTTATATTGAACGTGAACATTTTCAATCTATTTAGTTGGATGATCATGCAAAAAGTATGTATTGATTAAACAAATATTCATCACATATCTTATATATGCTATGTACTGGACAAAATGGTAAGAAAACTGAGCAAAATCTGGCATTTATCCATTCCTTTGTGGATCTTTTTTTGAACTATCTTTTTGACTTGCATTTTCTTTAAGACCATTTTTGGGGAATTTTTTCATAAAATAGTTAATTTGGGGCCTCTCCCGTCTCTCCATTCATTTTGCAACAGAAGTTATTATTCTTACTGTAACTGTTGTTTTATCCCCATACTGTCATTTCTTGCTACAATCCTGCTTTATTATCTATCTAAGCATCAGATTGAAAGAGATAAAGATAATTATTCTAAAACAGTTGAAGAATAAGAACCACATGGGTGGAAGAGGATAAGAAGGCTGCCAATGGCTAATGGAAAAGTCAACATTTTGAAATATCAGTCTAATTTTGCACTCTCATTCTTTCCTATCATCTTTGGAACCTCATTGGCCCTGCTCTTCTCCCCAGTGACTAGCTTTTTCTCTTGATTTCTAAATGACAGAATATGCTATCAGAAAATAGAAAAAAAAAAAATTCTTCCTACATTCTGAAACTTAATCTCTTGCATTAATAAAAAGGATTCTTGATTAAGACATTAATTCATATGCTTTATTGCAATATGGAAGGGATTCAAATGCAGAAATAGTTTTCCTTGGTTGTTGATTTTTCCCTCATGGATGTGGTGGTGAGGGGAGGCTGGTAAGCAGGTTGAAAGCAGAGAAATATTTCCCAATGTTTCTAATGGTTGTATGAGACATTTCTGCTGGAAAGAGGTATCTGCCAAGCACATGAGACAGAGCTAAATATCAAAACTGTAGAAAACAGATGTGAATTGAACCTGATTAATGATACTATGTAGTCACAACTCAGGTCAATTCCTGATTGGTTTGAAGTAATTAACCCTCACACTTGCTACAAGATATAGATATAGGTATGTTCATTCTTTGTAATAAAAATAAAATACAACATTCTGTAAAGCAATTATCCTTCAATTAAAAATAAATACATAAATAAAAACTACTTCATTTTCAAAGATTCTTTTAAACACAATATCTAGTACACACACATACACAAAAATTCAATGAATAAACCAGATTCACAGATAGCTCTGATGTTGGAATTCACAACAACAGAGAAAGATGTTATAATAACTATTTTAAATATGTTAAAGAAATTAGTGAAAATGGAGAAACGTATAAAAGTGTTGAATTCATCATAGGTAAATCAAAAGATTATAAATCATTATTCTAGAATTAAAAATAAAATGTCTGATATAAAAGATTGAGTGAACTAAGAAAAAGACATGAACATAAAGCTATGGCAATATAGATTAGGCATGTGTGCAACGTCAAATGGTCTAAAATATGTTTGAAGATTCCCAAGAGGACAGGAAATAATAAATGGGGAAGAAACATACTGGAATAGATGCAGGATGAGAAATTTCTAAAATTCATGAAAGACATGAGCTCACAAGTCAAACAGCTCAGTGAACTGATGACAGTATAAATACAAAGGAAAACACATAGAGTCACATCATAGTTGTAACTGTGGAAAATCAAAGATGAAGACAAAAATCTTGAAATTGGAATTCTAAGATGACTATCTGGGGTTTTGGTTACTGGTGTAAAAACTTATCCTAGTTATTCAGTCAAGTACCAATGCGAATATTAATAAGAAAGAATTTGGTCAATGTTATTAAGGCTCCAAATCAGTTGATCTCAAACTTTCAATTACTGACATGAATACACAGAGGTCCAATGTCAACCAATGGGGCAGATTCTAAAAGTTCAGTGGATCCTAGTCAACAGCTTGCAAGAAAATGGGTAAGTCCTACAACTCAGGCAACAACCTAAAAGAAGTTGAAGGAAGACTCTAAGCTCAGAAAAGCTCAATTCTAACCAAGACCTTGATTTAAGCAATATAAAACTCAAATGCATGAACCCACCCATACCATACAAGATCCAAAAAGTTTTGAAATGTTTGAATTGACTTAGCCCATTAAATTACATTTGTGGTAACTTATTACACAGGAATAGAAACTAACACAAACATTAAAGAAAACTAATGAAGGGGACATCATATTATTGAAGGAAACAGCAGGAAAAAATATGGGTGGTATTACATACCAAGCAAAAGACACTGAAGAAAATACAACAAAATATGAAAAGTACTGAAGATAAAAAAAGAGCTGCCAATATAAAATTCTATATATGAAAAATATATATGTATATCCTTAAAGGGGGTAAATAAAGACAAAGATAACTCAATTTGTCACCAGCAGATTCACATTACAAGAAATACTAAGAAGCCTTCTTCAGAAAAGCCAAAATAATCCCAGAGAGAAATACCAGCAGGCAAGAAGAAACCAGAAAGGATGTGAAACAAGGATATCCATTCCCATCACTTTTTTTTTTTTTTACAGAGGGACTTATCCAGTGAAATAAGTCCAACAATTTGAAGCATGATGAAATGAAATTTGTATTTGAAGGCAGGACAAGAAAAAAATTAAACATGTTCTGTGTCCATCCAGGCCTCTTCTTTCTTACCCTCATGTGCAGTGTGCTTCTGCTTTCCACGTTAATCAAACCTCTCAAAGATGGAAGTACCTGCTTACCATCAAGATCATTTTTTCCCCTTCTGCAGACCCTAGATACGTAAATTCATAAAATAAACCAGCATTCTTTCCCAACTCTACAGGAGGTCATGGTGACTTGCTACTCACTTTGTACCAGCTAACCTATACTATATATCCTCAGTGAACTTTATGTAAAATATCAGTATGTCATGTTGATGCACAATCCTTTGTCTCAAAATCACGTATGACTATGCCTTCAGCTTCTAACTGGCAAAACAGTGCTCAGAAGTTTCTGAGAGTCTCTCTCTTGGGTTATATTCTTCACTTTAGCACAAATAAAATTTCCTTTTCCTTATTGACTTTTCACTGAACATTGTTGACAGGCATCAAGATTGAAAACAAGAAAGAAAATCTGTTTTTTTAAGTGATTCATTAATACTCACAGAGAATCCAAAAGAATATATCTTCTGGAAATGAAAATTTAGCAAGCTTATGGGAATAAAGTGTAAAATTATAAATATTACAAATCAATGTTTACCAAAAAATTGGAAATGTATTTTAAAAACATTTAGAATTCTATTCTTTTTCTGGCCAAAATAGATGAATATGACAAATCTACTCTCCCTCCTAATTCACACAACCTCCCCTGCCCCCACCCAATTTGGAAATATATAAAACAATAGTTTGCAAAGCACTGAAGATCATGAAAAAGTGAGTAGTTCCTAACAGGTGAGAAATGTGATTGCCCTAGCTTCCTGCCTTGGGAGAGTTTTCAGTGACATAGAGAAGGGAAAGAAGTCTGGTGGTTCCCTAAGATGAACACACAGAGGAAGGAGTCTTTAGACACCAAGATGCCTACAATTCACAGGACAGAAAATCATAGTTGGGAATATTGCTCAGAAAAAGAACTTCATGGATCTGTAGCCGGCTTCCTTGACTACTGACTGGCACATTGTATGTGAGGATCATACAGGGGGCACAGAAAAAGACCACCAGAAATGATTAAAGAGCGACCCAGTGCTCACAGAGGGTTAGGAATCTTGTCTGTTCTAAGGACTACACTGGAAAAGTTCAAGATTCATGGGCTATTAAATAGAGGACACAGAGGGTCTTCCCCTAGGACTGGGGAATAATTAGCCCCAGACTGAACACTACTCTGGTTTTATCTAACAAATCTTAAAATCAAGATCTGAAGAATCAGACTTTTTAAAACAAAAATATCCAGTATACAGAAAGGTAAGATTTACAATTTTGGATAGAAAGCATCACTATGAACAAAGATGGTGGAGGTGATGGAATTCCAGTTGAGCTGTTTCAAATCCTGAAAGATGATGCTGTGAAAGTGCTGCACTCAATATGCCAGCAAATTTGGAGAACTCAGCAGTGGCCATAGGACTGGAAAAGGTCAGTTTTCATTCCAATTCCAAAGAAAGGCAATGCCAAAGAATGTTCAAACTACCGCACAATTGCACTCATCTCACATGCTAGTAAAGTGATGCTCAAAATTCTCCAATCCAGGCTTCAGCAATACATGAACCATGAACTTCCAGATGTTCAAGCTGGTTTTAGAAAAGGCAGAGGAACCAGAGATCAAATTGCCAACATCTGCTGGATCATGGAAAAAGCAAGAGAGTTCCAGAAAAACATCTATTGCTGCTTTCTTAACTATGCCAAAGCCTTTGACTGTGTGGATCACAATAAACTGTGGAAAATTCTGAGAGAGATGGCAATACCAGACCACCTGACCTGCCTCTTGAGAAATCTGTATGCAGGTCAGGAAGCAACAGTTAGAGCTGGACATAGAACAATAGACTGGTTCCAAATAGGAAAAGGAGTATGTTAAGGCTGTATATTGTCACCCTGCTTATTTAACTTCTATGCAGAGTACATCATGAGAAACGCTGGACTGGAAGAAGCGCAAGCTGGAATCAAGATTGCCGGGAGAAATATCAATAACCTCAGATATGCAGATGACACCACCCTTATGGCAGAAAGTGAAGAGGAACTAAAAAGCCTCTTGATGAAAGTGAAAGAGGAGAGTGAAAAGTTGGCTTAAAGCTCAACATTCAGAAAACGAAGGTCGTGGCATCCGGTCCCATCACTTCATGGGAAATAGATGGGGAAATAGTGGAAACAGTGTCAGACTTTATTTTTGGGGGCTCCAAAATCAGTGCAGATGGTGACTGCAGCCATGAAATTAAAAGACGCTTGCTCCTTGGAAGAAAAGTTATGACCAACCTAGACAGTATATTCAAAAGCAGAGACATTTCTTTGCTGACTAAAGTCCGTCTAGTCAAGGCTATGGTTTTTCCTGTGGTCATGTATGGATGTGAGAGTTGGACTGTGAAGAAGGCTGAGCGCCAAAGAATTGATGTGTTTGAACTGTGGTGTTAGAGAAGACTCTTGAGAGTCCCTTGGACTGCAAGGAGATCTAACCAGTCCCTTCTGAAGGAGATCAGCCCTGGGATTTCTTTGGAAGGAATGATGCTAAAGCTGAACCTCCAGTACTTTGGCCACCTCATGTGAAGAGTTGACTCACTGGAAAAGACTGTGATGCTTTGGGGGGATTGGGGGCAGGAGGAGAAGGGGACAACAGAGGATGAGATGGCTGGATGGCCTCACGGACTCGATGAGTCTGAGTGAACTCTGGGAGATGGTGATGGACAGGGAGGCCTGGCGTGCTGCAATTCATGGGGTCGCAAAGAGTCAGACACGACTGAGCGACTGAACTGAACTGAACTGACCTGAATACAAAACAACGCAGCATGTAAATATGTGGACATTAGAAATCCCATAATGAATAAATAAATCAATGAATCAAAACTGAACAACCTAGCACAAATGTCAGTAATAGCAGAAAAAGACATTAAAAGAGTATGCATAACTGTATACCAAAATGTTCTACGTTGTTTTGTTGTTTAGTGGCTAAGTCCCATCTGTGACTCTTTTTGACCCCATGTTCTGTAAGCCTGCCAGGTTCCTCTGTCCTTGGAATTTCCAAGGCAAGAATACAGAAGCGGGTTGCCATTTCCTTCTCCAGGGCATCTTCCCAAGCCAGGGATAGAATCTGCATCTTTTGCATTGAAAGGCAGATTCTTTTTCACTGAGCCACCAGGGATGCCCAAAATGTTCTATACGCTACATAGAAACATGAAGATAAAAACATGAGCCACATTGATGTGATCATCTTCTTTTTCTTTTCTCTATCTTTCTTTTTTTGGCAAGAAATATTTTTATGACTCAGAAAAACATTAAAAAATTCTTTATTACAATTTTAGGGGAAATTGAGGTTCCTGGGTTGGTCCTCAGGGTCCCAGGCTGTGCTCTGCGAGAAGCATGGATTTCTCATGTATGAAGTGGGTCTTCCATCTAGGTCCTAGAGCCTAGAAGCACCAGTTCACCCTCCAAGAAGAAACTCATTCAATTAATGGCCTACATTTTCCCCAATTCCAGTGCAAGAGCTGATCAAGAACCACATATTCAAAGGCTTCCACAGCAACCTGGAATATACACTCAAAACCATCAATTTATCAAGATGGAAATTTAACATAAATCTTTTAGAGTAAGCTTCAGCATGCAAAGATCTTGTAAGTCACCACATTATCTTCATAAAAAGATAAATTCCAAACATCTGCAAAAGTAAGAACTTTTTTATTTGCTCCATTAGAGAACTGAGGTCACAGAGCAAAGAATCACCCCAATCTAGAGAGATAGGCAAATACAAAAAAAATCACAGCCAAGGTCAAATTACCTGAAGCAGAAGACACTGAAACTAGAAACTGATAAAATGATTTCAATGATAATTTCAGTAAATGGCTGGATGCCTGATGTGGATAAGTTTGAGTTAAATTCTCCTGGGGACTCAGGGATAAGAGGTTCCCAACCCTTTCTTGGGTGTTACATCCAGAAACTCCACTAGGGAGTTGTCATAGTGAACAGTGGGAAAAATTCTTTCCTGTCTTTGGTAAGGAGAGAAAAAAAAAGAAAACATTTTAAGTTGTTCACAGTAATCTTCATAATGAAGTTTTCCTTTTCATTGAAAAAGCCTTCTCTCAACCAGAGAAAGAACAAACAGCCAACTCCAGCCCCTTCTAATCTTCCAGTCTCATGTGAAGTACAAAGGGAGAAAGCAGAAAAGGCTAAGAAATTTTTTAAAAAAGGCACAGCTCAGAGACTCAAATCCACTAAAAGAAAAACTACAGTCTGAAGAGATAAAGCAAGCATCAGAACACGATTCAGATATGATACTGATTTTGGAAATATCAATTAGGGAATTTGAAACAACTATGAGCAGGAGGAGAAGGAGACAACAGAGGATGAGATGGTTGGACGGCATCACCGACTCTACGGACATGAGTTTGATCAAGCTCCGAGAGTTGGTGATGGACACGGAATCCTGGCGTGCTGCAGTCCATGGGGTCGCAAAGAGTCGGACATGACTGAGCGACTGAGCTGAACTGATGAGCAATATATTAGCCTCANAAGCAAGCATCAGAACACGATTCAGATATGATACTGATTTTGGAAATATCAATTAGGGAATTTGAAACAACTATGAGCAGGAGGAGAAGGAGACAACAGAGGATGAGATGGTTGGACGGCATCACCGACTCTACGGACATGAGTTTGATCAAGCTCCGGGAGTTGGTGATGGACACAGAATCCTGGCGTGCTGCAGTCCATGGGGTCGCAAAGAGTCGGACATGACTGAGCGACTGAGCTGAACTGATGAGCAATATATTAACCTCAAACTGAAGTGTGGGCAATATGGAATAACAGATGGGTGATATAAGAGAAAAATGAAAACACCAAGAGAGAATCCAAGGGAAGTTCAAGAAATCAACAACAGTCTAAAAGAAATGAAGACTGCATGATTGACTCGTTAGCAGAGTGAATGTGGCCAAGAAAAGAATCAGTGAGTTTGGAAATACTGTGATAGAAGGTTCTCAAACTAAAATTAAAAGACAAGAAATTAAAAAATGAAATAGAATATCTAAGATTTGTGGAACAATTCCCATAGTTAGAACATATGCCTAATGGGAATACAAAAACAATAAAATAGAAAAACACCTTAAAGAAATATTTGAATATCTGATAATTTTCCAAAATTAATAGCTAAAAACACACATCCAGAAAGATCAGTGAACATTAAGTAGGAAAAAAAATCTATTTAAAAAATAAATATTGAAAGAGCTAGAGGGGAAAAGCACCTTGCTAAGGGGAACAAAGATTAAAATTACATCCAATTTCTCTTAAGTGAATTGAGAGCTGAATAACCCTGTTGTCTTTTGTTTGTGTGAACAGGGGTAAGAGGTAGCACCCTCTTGGCAGATGGTAGTCTCATAGAGTCAGTTTGGGAGTTTATCTTCCTCTGAAATTTTCTGGAAGAGTTTGGGTAGGATAGGTGTTAGCTCTTCTCTAAATTTTTGATAGAATTCACCTCTGAAGCCATCTGGCCCTGTGCTTTAGCTTGTTGGAAGATTTTTTTACTATAGTTTCAATTTCTGTGCTTGTGATGGATCTGTTAAGATTTTCTATTTCTTCCTGGTTCACTTTTGGTAGGTTATACTTTTCCAACAATTTTTCCATATCTTCCAAGTTGTCCAGTTTATTGGTATATAGTTACTCATAGTAGTCTCTTATGATCTGTTGTATTTCTGTTTTGTCTCTTGTGATTTCTCCATTTTCATTTCTAATTTTATTGATTTGATTCTTCTCCCTTTTTGTCTGATGAGTCTGGCTAATGATTTGTCTATTTTATTTATCTTCTCAATGAACCAGCTTTTAGCTTTGTTGATCTTTGATATATTCTCTTTAGTTCCTTTTTTCATTTATTCTGCTCTGATTTTTATGATGTGTTTCCTTCTACTAACTTTGGGGTTTTTCTTTTTCTAGTTGCTTTGGGTATAAAGTTAGGTGGTTTATTTGATGTTTCTCTTGTTTCTTGAGGTAGGCTTGTATTGCTATGAATCTCCCTCTTAGCACTGCTTTTACTGAGTCCCATAGGTTTTCAGTTGTCATGTTTTCATTTTCATTTGTTTCCATGAATATTTTGATTTCCTTTTTGATTTCTTCCATGATCTGTTGTTTATTCAGAAGTGTGTTGCTTAGCTTCCATATGTTTGGGTTTTTTATAATTATTTTTTCCTGTAGTTGATATCTAATCTTACCACATTGTGATCAGAAAAGGTTTGAAAGTATTTCAATTTTTAAAAATTTAGCAAACTTATTTTGTGGCTCAGGATGTAATCTATCCTGGAGAATGTTCTGTGAGCACTTGAGAAAAAGGTGAAATCCATTATTTTGGGGTCAAATGCCCTGTAGATATCAATTAGGTCTAACTGTTCCCATTGTATCATTTAAAGCTTGTGTTTCCTTGCTAATTTTTTGATTGTTTGATCTATCCATAGGTGTGAGTGGAGTAGTAAAGTCCCCCATATTATTGTGTTACTGTTAATTTCCCCTTTCATACTTGTTAGTATTTGCCTTGTGTATTAGAGTGTTCTTGTGTTGTGTGCATATATATTTATAATTTTGAGTCTTCTTGGTTTGATCCCTTGATCATTGTGTAGGATCCTTCTTTGTCTCTTTTCTCTTTTCATCTCAAAGTCTATTTTATCTGATATGAGTATTGCTGCTCTTGCTTTCTTTTGGTCTCCATTTGTATGAAATATCTTTTTCCAGCCCCTCACTTTCGGTCTGTATGTGTCCCTAGGTTTGAGGTGGGTCTTTTATAGACAGTATATATAAGGAGCCTTGTTTTTGTATCCATTTGGACAGTCTTTGTCTTTTTGTTGGAGTATTTAACCCATTTACATTTAAGGTATTTATTGATAAGTATGATCCCATTACCATTTACTTTGTTGTTTTGGGTTTTATAAACGTTTTCTAAATGTTTTCTATGTTTCCTGTCTAGAGAAGATCCTTTAGCATTTGTTGAAGATTGATTTGGTGATGCTGAATTCTCTCAGCTTTTGCTTGTCTGTAAAGCTTTTGATTTCTCCTTCATATCTGAATGAGATACTTGCTGGATGCTGGATCATGGAAAAAGCAAGAGAGTTCCAGAAAAACACTATTTCTGCTTTATTAACTACACCAAACCTTTGACTGTGTAGATCACAATAAACTGTGGAAAATTCTGAAAGAGATGGAAATATCAGACCACCTAACCTGCCTCTTGAGAAATCTGTATGCAGGTCAGGAAGCAACAGTTAGAACTGGACATGGAACAACAGACTGGTTTCAAATAGGAAAAGGAGTATGTTAAGGCTGTATATTGTCACCCTGCTTATTTAACTTATGTGCAGAGTACATCATGAGAAACGTTGGACTGGAAGAAGCACAAGCTGGAATCAAGATTGCCGGAAGAAATATCAGTAACCTCAGATATTCAGATGACACCACCCTTATGGCAGAAAGTGAAGAGGAACTAAAAAGCCTCTTGATGAAAGTGAAAGTGGAGAGTGAAAAGTTGGCTTAAAGCTCAACATTCAGAAAATGAAGATCGTGGCATCCGGTCCCATCACTTCATGGGAAATAGATGGGCAAACAGTGGAAACAGTGTCAGACTTTATTTTTGGGGGCTCCAAAATCAGTGCAGATGGTGACTGCAGCCATGAAATTAAAAGACGCTTGCTCCTTGGAAGAAAAGGACATTCGAGNAGTGTCCAGCAGTTAATTTTGGGGTGTCTATGGATTTGGTATGAACTGAACTGAACTGAATGGATTTGGTAAGGCTTTGGGGAGGCCATCTTTTAACGTTCAGGGTTATGGTCCTGTTTTGCTAGAGAATTAATGTGGTGTATTTTGCACTGGAACTTGTTGGCTCTTGGAAGGAGCTTGGTTTCAGTGTAGGTAAGGAGACTTTTGGTTGGGCTCTTAATGCTCATTAACATCTATTAATATTCCCTGGAGTTAGGATTTCTTTGATGTTCTAAAGCTCTGGAGTTGAGCCTCCTGCCTCTGGGTTTATGGTCCTCCTCTTAGAGTAGCCTCAAGGCTTCTCCATCCATACAGCACAGAAGATTAAAACCCCTTGGTTAATGGTGAAACAACTCTCCACAGCCAGGAACACCCAGAGAGATTCACAGAGTTATATAGAGAAGAGAAGTGGGGGAGAAAAGGGAGAATCAAAAGGGGAGAGAGCAATCAAGCCAGTAATTAAATCCTTAAGTGAAAATGGATACTGAAGATTAAATTCTTAAAGGTACAAAATTTATAACAAATATCAAAAGGCAAAGATTAAAAACCTAGAATAGAGGTTAGACTCTCAAAAATACAATATAAAAAATACAAAAAATCAATCAAAAAATTAATATATATGAAATTTGTTTTTGAAAAATAGGGCTTTTTTAAGGAAGGTAATAGTAGGCTATAAAAATGAGAGTTAAAGGAGTAATAAATAAGTAAATTTTTAAAAAAATTAAAAAGTGATAATGGTAAAAATATGTCTAGGAATTTCTCTGGAGCTGTTGTGGGCAGTGTGGGGTCAGTTCACTGTGAGATAGTCCATTGTTCCGGTCTATAGTTGCCCTCAAATTCACAGTCTCAGCATTACCTGTAGGGTTGTAATCTTCTGCATCTGTCATGTCCAGGGTGTTTCCCCTTCCTTTGCTTATTTTGGCTTCCTCTGTTTGCAACTCTCTTCAGTGTCTAATTCCTGCCCTGACACAAAGGAAAAAAAGCCACTTAATTAGGCTCACTTTTTCAGTTGTGCTATGGGAAAAGAGGGAGGGACAATGCAAACAAATATCATTGGCATGTGTGGGGAGTGGTCACAGTGGATGGACCACTCTGGATTTGCCACAGCCCAAGGCAACATGTACTGCCTGGATCCACACTACTCAGGCTCCAGGGTGCTCTGCAAGGGCATTGTTCCAAGTGTGCCCTGAATTTTGTATATTTCCCAGGTCTAAGCCACTCAGGTTCTCGGGTGTCCCAAGGTCACAGACCTAGTTGGGTTTTGTGCCTTTCCCAGGTCCAAGCCACTCAAGCAGCTGGGTGCTTGGTGAGCACACCATCACAGGTAGGCCGTACCTCTTATGCACCTGCCTGGTCCCTCCACTTGGTTTCTGAGTGCACTGTGAGGGTACAGGGCAAGGGGTGCTATGTGTCTCCTCTGCGGAGCTGACCTCAGGTTGTGAAATTCCTGGTGGATGTGAACCGTCCAGGATCCTAGGAAGACTGGGAGAGCAACTGATTAGCAACTGGCAGACTGCTCACAGTTTGGTGGAAGATGCAGTCTCTGGGGCTGAGACTGCAGCAGCCCCTTGCAATCCAGCTCTGGCTGCCCCACACCTGCCTCCCTGCCTCTAGGGAGGGAGGACCCTGAACAGTAGTCATCTTGCTCTCCTTTGGTATTTGCTAGGACACAATCCTTTGTTCTGTGAGTGCGCCAGGGTTCACCATACAGTGTAAGAGCCTTCGATGGGAAAGATCGTTTATTTTTGGTCTCTCTGGTGATCCCACATTTTGGGTTGCTAGTTCACATTAGCCCCCTCATTGGCCTCAGGGCATTCAAGCCTAGTCCTTACCCTAAGGACCAACGCCTCCCTGCCCACTCCCCCCCCCCCCCGACACTGGTGGGAGACAGAGTGTCTGAGCCACTTCTCTGCATGTGTTTGTTTTCTTTCCCTCAGTTATGTTGCCCTCTGAGATTCCAAATCTCCCCACTGACAAGCCTGTAAGAGGGTTTCCTATTGTATGGAAACTTCTCCTTCATTACTTCCTCCCCAGGATGGATCTCCATCCCTAAATCCTTTGTCTCTGTTTTTATCTTTTATATTTTGTTCTAACTCCTTTCAAAGAGATTGGGCTGCCTCTCTGGGTGCCTGGTGTCCTCTGTAAGCATTCAGAAGTTGTTTTATGGAAGTTGCTCAACATTAAAATGATTTTTTATGAATTTGTGTGGGAGAAAGTGGTCTCCCCATCCTATTCCTTTACCACTTTGAGACCCCTTGCCTCCTGGTATTGCTTTTGCTGACTGTATAGAGGTTCTCCATCTTTGGCTGCAAAGAATATAGTGTTAGCTGCTCAGTCATGTCCGACTCTTTGCAATCCCATGGACTATAGCCCACCAGACTTCTCTGTTCATGGAATTCTCCAGGCAAGAATATTGGAGTGGGTTGCTAACCCTTCTCTAAGGGATCTTCTCAAACCAGGGATTGAACCCAAGTCTTCTGCATTGCAGGCAGATTCTTCACCATCTGAGATACAATCATTCTGATTTCAGTATCAACCATCAGGTAATGTCCATGTGTAGAGTCATCTCTTGTTTAGTTGGAAGAGGGTGTTCGCTATGACCCGTGCGTTCTTGTCAAAACTCTGTTAGCCTTTGCCCTGCTTCATCTTGTACTCCAAGGCCAAATTTGCCTGTTACTCCAGGTATCTCTTGACTGCCTACTTCTGCATTCCAGCCCCCTATAATGAAAATGACATCTTTTTGGGGGTGTTAGTTCTAGAAGGTCTTGTAGGTCTTCATAGAACCATTCAACTTCAGCTTCTTCACCATTACTGGTTGGAGCATCGCCTTGGATTACTGTGATATTGAATGGATTGTCTTGGAAACAAACAGATCATTCTGTCATTTTTGAGATTGCACCCAAGTACTGCATTTTGGACTCTTTTGTTGACTATGAGTGCTACTCTATTTCTTCTAAGGAATTCTTGCCCACAGTAGTAGATATAATGTTCATCTGAGTGAAATTCACCCATTCTGGTCCATTTTAGTTCACTGATTCCTAAAATGTCGATGTTCACTCTCACCATCTCTTGTTTGACCACTTCTAATTTGTCTTGATTCATGAACCTAACATTCCAGGTTCTTGTTCAATATTGTTCTTTCCAGCATTGACTTTACTTCCATCACCAGTCACATCCACAACTGGCTGTTGTTTTCACTTCAGCACCATCTCTTCATTCTTTCTTGTGTTATTTCTCCACTCTTCTGCACTAGTGTATTGGGCACCTACCATCGTGCGGAGTTCATCTTTCACTGTTGTATCTTTTTACCTTTTCATACTGTTCATGAGATTCTCAAGGGAAGAACACTGAAGTGGATTGCCATTGCCTTCTCCAGTGGACCATGTTTTGTCAGAACTCTTCATCACCCGTCCATCTTGGGTGGCCCTATATTTCAATTAAACATTAAAAGAATGATTAATTATAATACCTAAAGCAAACTTGATAATGAAGAACCAGGCCAGAAGACTCCATAAATTTTTCTTCCAAGAGTACTGAGAAACTATTAATAGAGAATCAATGAAGTGAAGTTGCTCAGTATTGTTGGACTCTTTGTGGCCCCATGGAGAGTAGCCTGCCAGGCTCCTCCATCCATGGAATTTTCCAGGCAAGGATACTGGAGTGCATTGCCAATTCCTTCTCCAGGGGATCTTCCCAACTCCAGGTCTCCTGCACTACAGGCAGACTCTTTACCATATGAGCCCCTAGTGAAGCCCAAGAGTAATCAATACAATGTATTAATAGCACTAGTGAAAAGCTGGACTCACAGATCAAGGAAAGAGAACAGTCACTTTGGAAATAAACCAATACAAACATGATCAATTTATTTTTGACACAGATACAAAGCAATTCAATGAAGAAAGGTAAGTGTTTCAACAAATGGTGCTAGAACAATTGGACATCCATATGCAAAAAGAATGCACCTTGACCAAATCCTCATACCTTAAATTAACTCATATCCAACACTTAAATGTAAAATAAAAAATGGCAAGCCCCTTAGAAAACATAATAGGAGAAAATCTTTGTCATCTTAGGTTAGGTGAAATGTTCTTAGATATAATATAAAAGTAGAAAAAGAAGATTAAAATGTTACAACAAAATATAAAATGTTTTTCTGTGTAACATAAGACAACAAAAGAGAAGCCGCAGCCTGGGAGAAAATGTTTTCAAAATTAAGTTTCGCTAGATGACTTATACCCCAATTAGGAAGAACTCTCCAATAGTTGACAATAGCAAAACAAAGAAACAATTTTTTCAAATGGAGAAAAAATTAAACATATGTATTACCACCAAAAATAAATGATACTGCAAATAAATACATGAAAATATATACAATACATTTAGTCATTCAGTTCAGTTCAGTTCAGTCGCTCAGTCATGTCTGACTCTTTGCAACCCCATAAATTGCAGCATGCCAGGCCTCCTTGTCCATCACCAACTTCCGGAGTTCACTCAAACTCATGTCCATCGAGTCAGTGATGCCATCCAGCCATCTCATCCTCTGTCGTCCCCTTCTCCTCCTGCCCCCAATCCCTCCCAGCATCAGAGTCTTTTCCAATGAGTCAACTCTTCGCATGAGGTGGCCAAAGTACTGGAGTTTCAGCTTTAGCATCATTCCTTCCAAAGAAATCCCAGGGCTGATCTCCTTCAGAATGGATTGGTTGATCTCCTTGCAGTCCAAGGGACTCTCAAGAGTCTTCTCCAAACCACAGTTCAAAAGCATCGATTTTTCGGCGCTCAGCTTTCTTTACAGTCCATTCTCACATCCATATATGACCACTGGAAAAACTATAGCCTTGACTAGATGGAGCTTTGTTGGCAAAGTAATGTCTCTGCTTTTCAATATGCTATCTAGGTTGGTCATAACTTTTCTTCCAAGGAGTAAGTGTCTTTTAATTTCATGGCTTCAATCACCATCTGCACTGATTTTGGAGCCCCCAAAAATAAAGTCTGACACTGTTTCCACTGTTTCCCCATCTATTTCCCATGAAGTGATGGGATCAGATGCCATGATCTTCGTTTTCTGAATGTTGAGCTTTAAGCCAACTTTTTCACTCTCCTCTTTCACTTTCATCAAGAGGCTTTTTAGTTCCTCTTCACTTTCTGCCATAAGGGTGGTGTCATCTGCATATCTGAGGTTATTGATATTTCTCCCGGCAATCTTGATTCCAGCTTGTGTTTCTTCCAGTCCAGCGTTTCTCATGATGTACTCTGCATAGAAGTTAAATAAGCAGGGTGACAATATACAGCCTTGACGTACTCCTTTTCCTATTTGGAACCAGTCTGTTGTTCCATGTCCAGTTCTAACTGTTGCTTCCTGACCTGCATATAGGTTTCTCAAGAGGCAGGTCAAGTGCTCTGGTATTCCCATCTCTTTCAGAATTTTCCACAGTTTATTGTGACCCACACCGTCAAAGGCTTTGGCATAGTCAAAATAAAGCAGAAATAGATATTTTTCTGGAATTCTGTTGCTTTTTTGATGGTCCAGCAGGCAATTTGACCTCTGGTTCCTCTGCCTTTTCTAAAACCAGCTTGAACATCTGGAAGTCCACGGTTCACATATTGCTGAAGCCTGGCTTGGAGAAATTTAAGCATTACTTTACCAGGGGCAGCAGCTGGGAGGAGCTACCCCACCTCCAAGGAGCAACGGCTGTGTGGGCACAGGAGGGCCTAGAGATAGCTCCTCTAGGGTCTTCATCTAACTCAATGAAACTAAGCCATGCTGTGTGGGGCCACCCAAGACAGGCGGGTCATGGTGGAGAGGTCCGACAGAATGTGGTCCACTGGAGAAGGGAATGGCAAGCCACTTCAGTATTCTTGCCTTAAGAACCCCATGAACAGTATGAAAAGGCAAAAAATAGGATACTGAAAGAGGAACTCCCCAGGTTGGTAGGTGCCCAATATGCTACTGGAGATCAGTGGAGAAATAACTCCAGAAAGAATAAAGGGATGGAGCCAAAGCAAAAACAATACTCAGCTTTGGATGTGACTGATGATAGAAGCAAGGTCCGATGCTGTAAAGAGCAATATTGCATAGGAAGCTGGAATGTTAGGTCCATGAATCAAGGCAAATTGGAAGTGGTCAAACAGGAGATGACAAGAGTGAACATCGACATTCTAGGAATCAGCAAACTAAAATGGACTGTAATGGGTGAATTTAACTCAGATGACCACTGTATCTACTACTGCGGGCAGGAATCCCTGAGAAAAAATGGAGTAGCCATCATGGTCAACGAAAGAGTCCAAAATGCAGTACTTGGATGCAATCTCAAAAACGACAGAATGATCTCTGTTCATTTCCAAGGCAAACTATTCAATATCATGATGATCCAAGTCTATGTCCCAAATAGTAATGCTGAAGAAGCTGAAGTTGAATGGTTCTATGAAGACCTACAAAACCTTTTACAACTAACACCCAAAACAGATGTCCTTTTCATTATAGGGGACTGGAATGCAAAAGTAAGAAGTCAAGAAACACCTGGAGTAACAGGCAAATTTGGCCTTGGAATACAGAATGAAGCAAGGCAAAGACTAATAGAGTTTTGACAAGAGAACACACTGGTCATAGCAAACACCCTCTTACAACAACAGAAAAGACTCTACGCATGGACATCACCAGATGGTCAACACCGAAATCAGATTGATTATATTCTTTGCAGTTCTATACAGTCAGCAAAAGATGGAGAAGCTCTATACAGTCAGCAAAAACAAGACTGGCAGCTGATTGTGGCTCAGATAATGAACTCCTTATTGCCAAATTCAGACTTAAATTGAAGAAAGTGGGGAAAACCACTAGACCATTCAGGCATGACCTTTAGTCATTAAGGAAATGCAAATGTACACTACAGTCAGATATTTGACACACTTATTAGAATGGTTTTTAAAGAAAAACTGAAAATACTAAGTGCTAGTAAGAACACAGAACAACTAAATCTTCCATATATTGCTGATCTAAATTCAAAATGGTACAAGATTTTTTTAGGAAGTATTTTGGTAGTTTCTTGTAAAGATAAATATATGTTTATATCATGAACTAGCAATCTATTTCTAGGTATTTACCCAACAGAAACTAAAACTTTTGTTCATACATAAGCATGTATATGAGTGTTTTAGCAACTTTATTCATATCCACTTCAAAGTTGGTCAACCCAAATATCCTTCAACTGTTTATTGAGGACAAACTGTGATATATCCATATAATGGAATACTACATAGCTTTAGAAAGGATCTAATTTATTATACTCAGCATGGATTACTCTCTAATGCATTATGCATAGTGAAATACATCGAGCTGGACTCAAAATCCAAATGCATATGAACCCATTTCTATGAAATTATAGAAAGGGCAATGTATACAGACATACAGTGATCAGTACTTACCAGGGGGTTAGAATGGGGAAGTCTACTAAAAACAGCAGCACAATGGTGATTTTGAGGGGTTATGTTTTCATGTTTTGATTATAGCTGGTGGTTACATGAATCTCCACCTATATTAAACCACGTGCTGCTGCTACTAAGTCTCTTCAGTCATGTCTGACTCTGTGCAACCCCATAGACAGCAGCCCACCAGGCTTCTTTGTCCCTGGGATTCTCCAGGCAAAAACACTGGAGTGGGTTGCCAATTCTTTCTCCAATGCATGCATGCATGCTAAGTCGCTTCAGTCATGTCCAACTCTGTGTGACTCTGGACAGCAACCCACCAGGCTCCTCTGTCCACGGGATTCTCTAGGCAAGAATACTGGAGTGGGTTGCCATTTCCTTTTCCTATTAAACCACATAGGACTGTATAGTTTAAAGACTTAATTTAATTGTATGCAAAGTTAAATTTAAAATTTGGCACAATGATAAAAAAAAAGTAGAGTCCAGATACAGACTGTCTGGGTTTGATTTCCAATTCTATGGGTTACTGACTATATGTCTTTGTTTTAGTTATTCCCTATGCCTCATTTTCCTCATCTATAAAATTAGAGTAACAAGAGTGACTTGTTCAAAGGGCATTTGGGTTAAGTCATAGGTTTAAGGACATTAAAGTATGACAGGGCACATTATAACTGCTCAATAAATTTTAGCTTTTTTCATTGTCAATATACATAAAAAATATTCTGATATAATTTCATATCTGGTTGAATATAATCATAGTGAAGATAATTTCAATTTAACAGATATATTACTTTAAAATTAACCCTTTTTTTTACTTTTTTTGGCCTCTCATCTCTCATAGATCCTATCATGGAGTAAATGGTATATATTACTTTAAAATTAACCCTTTTTTTTACTTTTTTTGGCCTCTCATCTCTCATAGATCCTATCATGGAGTAAATGGTGACTATATCTCTACTGAAAAAAAAAAAAAAAACTAGCTACTATTCTAGACATCACTACCTGCTATTTTGTAATACATCCCCTCTATTCATATTAAAATGCTGCAATGTGTTTATAGACTTCTCACTTTACAGTTGAAAAAACTGAGCCACAAAAGGATTAAGTAGACCATTTTAAGACCTGTACACAGTCTTGTCCAACTCTTTGCAACCCCATGGACTGGGACCTACCAGTACCCTCTGCCCATGGAATTTCCAGGCAGGAATACCAGAGAAGGTTGCCATTTCCTTCTCCAGGGGTTCTTCCCCACCCAGAGATCAAACCCAAGTCTCTTGCACCTCCTGCATTGGCAAGTGGATTCTTTACCACTAGCTTCACATGTTTTCAGAATGTACTAAAATTGATGAGGCAGAGTTAAAAGGTAGGAGGAGTAGAGGACAACAGAGGATGAGATGGTTGAATGACATCACCAACTCTGATGGATGTGAGTTTGAGCAAGCTCCCAGAGTTGGTGATATACAAGGAAGCCTGGCGTGCTGCAGTCCATGGGGTTTCAGAGAGTCGGACATGACTGAGCAACTGAACTGACTGATTGACTCTCAAGGTCAAGGATATATGAGCTATTTAGAGATAACATAGAAGTTTCTCCATAGGGCTGGCACTTGTTTGTTTTTGTCTAAAGACCATTGAATGAAAAGTTGTAGCATTTGCAATAAAAGGAAACACTGAGGGAACAGCTGATTAGGCATATTTTGGACTTGGGGCAGGAAATATCTTGGTATCTGGTTTGACAGACCTGCCGCTTCCCAGATACCATGCACTGCTCTCTCTTCTCTGATAATTTATTTTCTGCTGATGCATTGCCCCTCAAACTTCCTATTCTCCATATCATCCCTAAGGCCTCCAGATAGCAGCATGTTTTGACAGGAGAGCATGATATTTTCATTGACGTAGATCTTAGTTTCAACTCTGACATTGTCACACACACACATACAAAAACGAAATCCAGTAATTTAGGATTAGAAAGAAAGAGACAAAAGCAGTAATTTTCAAAGTATGGTATTGGAATTCTTGTGGGTCTCTGAGACATATTCAGGGAATGTGCATAACACTATGACACTTCCCATATTTTTTAAAAGCCTAATTCCCTCATGAGTATGCAGTGGCATTTTCCAGAAGCTACAAGACCTGTGATATTACAGCAGATTAAATACAAAAGCAGATAGAGAATCCAGCTCTCTTCTATAAAGTGAGTCATTAATGAAATTTGCAAAAACAGTGTCACTATCTGATTAATTATAACTTCTAATAGGTAATCATCATCACCATTATGAACTGCATTGATTTCTAATGAGGTCAGTTTCTAATGCTATAAATATTAACTAATATAATCCACCTAGAAAAGATCCCTGGGCCTCAATAAAGAGTTCCAGAGAGACCAAAACCTTTGAAAATCATTGGGAAAGAGAAAGACACTAAAACAGTTCAAATACTAAACATATATAAAAATATAGAACATAATCAATATATATGTGCAAATTTTAACAGAATGTATGAGACTAGGTTTTCTTAGAAATTTAAATAAAAGTTGTTTTAAAATCCCCCCAATTTCCCACTTAAATAATAACATTTCTTTTATTTGTGTCCCAATATATTTTGTATTTATTTTATCAGCAGCCTTCCTTGGTAGTTCAGCTGGTAAATAATCACCTGCAATGCCAGACCTGGGTTTGATCCCTGGTTTGGGAAGATCCCCTGGAGGAGAACATGGCTACCCACTTCAGTATTCTTGCCTGGAGAGTCCCCATGAACAGAGGATCCTGGCAGGCTGAAGTCCATGGAGTCTCAAAGAATTGGAAATGATGACTCAGCACATCTTATTAGCAAGAAATTCATCTCCCTGTGTTATGTACAGATTTTATTAGGTTTGATAATGATTTATTAAATTAAACAGATTAATAATATTTGGCTGCTTTGTCCTAAAAGAAAACCAAAGTCTCTTTCAAAATGCTAATTATAAAAAAGTTTACATGTGCTTGTACCAAGGAATCCCAGTTCCCTGGGGAAAAAACTTACTATAAGTGAAATTTTCATAACAGTATCCAAAGTCCCTACTTTCCGGGGTTCTTCAATGTTTTCTGGCATCAGTGTATAAATATAATAAGCAAAGATAATACAAGTCAGTCCAAAGCACAGAGTTTTGTACCCCATGATATTCTTTTCACAACCTCAGTGTAGTGATGATATAATGTGACCCTTTATATACTAAAATGCTAAGTAATAGGACAAAGGTAGATGAAACACTCTTTCAGGTAATATGATCATTTTTATCAATATTGACATAATATTCAGTTCCAAGATTAACTGACTGTAGTAACTGGTTCAATAGTTACACACTCTACCTGAAACACAATTCACAATTCAGTTCAGTTCAATCCAGTCATGTCCGACTGCAACCACATGGACTGCAGCACGCCAGGCTTCCCTGTCCATCACCAGCTCCTAGAGCTTGCTCAAACTCATGTCCATCAAGTCGGTGATGCCATGAANGAAACAGTGGAAACAGTGTCAGACTTTATTTTTTCTGAGGCTCCAAAATCACTGCAGATGATGATTGCAGCCATGAAATTAAAAGACACTTACTCCTTGGAAGAAAAGTTATGACCAACCTAGATAGCATATTCAAAAGCAGAGACATTACTTTGCCAACTAAGGTCCGTCTAGTCAAGGCTATGGTTTTTCCTGTGGTCATGTATGGATGTGAGAGTTGGACTGTGAAGAAAGCTGAGCACCCAAGAATTGATGCTTTTGAACTGTGGTGTTGGAGAAGACTCTTGAGGGTCCCTTGGACTGCAAGGAGATCCAACCAATCCATTCTGAAGATCAGCCCTGGGATTTCTTTGGAAGGAATGATGCTAAAGCTGAACCTCCAGTACTTTGGCCACCTCACGTGAAGAGTTGACTCATTGGAAAAGACTTTGATGCTGGGAGGGATTGGGGGCAGGAGGAGAAGAGGACGACAGAGGATGAGATGGCTGGATGGCATCACCGACTCAATGGACGTGAGTCTGAGTGAACTCTGGGAGATGGTGATAGACAGGGAGGCCTGGCGTGTTGCGATTCATGGGGTCACAAAGAGTCGGACACGACTGAGTGACTGAACTGAACTGAACCAGAGAACAAGATTAACTATAAAGTCTGTTTCTCCTATCAGGATATTGGAAAGATTACTGTGAAGGACTTAATTTAAAAAGCCTATCAGGTAATATTTAGTCATGTTCATGGCTAATGCCTTTGTCACAGATCATTACAAAATTGAAATCCACTTTGGTCAACTAGGCCTTAGACAAAAAGATAGGAACCTTGTATTTTTGAGCAAGTTCCAAAATTACTTAATCCATAATCCAGTCCAGAAACATTTATATAGTGTTTGTTGTTGTTGTTCATTTATATTAATGGTGCAAATTTTCAACTTTTGTAGTTGAGTGATCATGCAAAAAGTATGTATTCATTAGGGAAATATTTGCCTGTCTTATATATGTTAACTCAATATTAGGAAAAGTGGTAAGAAAATTGAACAAAGCCTGACATTTGTCCATTTCTTTGTGGAGCTTTTTTGAAGTATCATTATGGTTTCCATTTTCCTTAAAAATATTTTTGGTAATTTTGTCATAGAATAATTTATTTGAGGTCTCTGCTATTTCCCCTTTCACTTTGCAACAGAAGTTATTACTCATACTTTAATTGCTGTATTATTCCCATGCCATAATTTCTTACTACAAGCCTGCTTTATTATCTGCTTAAGCATCAGACTGAAAGGAGTAAAGATCATTATTCTAAAATAGTTGAGGATTAGAACCAAATAGGTGGAAGAGGATAAGATGGCAGCAAATAAGCTAAACATGAACAATCCAACATGTGGAAAAGCATAATGGAAAACAACATTTGAAATATCAGTCTAATTTTGCACACTCATCCTTCTCCATCTTCTCTGGAAATTCATTGGCACTGCCCTTCTTCCCATGCCTAGCTCTTTTTCTCTTAATTTCTAAATAATGGAATATGCAGTCAGAAAATAGAAAAAATTACAAATTATTCCTACCTTCTATATTTTGAAAACTAAGATCTTATGTTTAAAAAAGACTCGATTAAAAATTTAATTTATATGCTCGATTGAGATATGGAAGAGCTTCAAATGCAGAAATAGTTTTCTTTGGTTGATGACTTTTTTCCCTCACAGATGTGGTGATGAGGGAGGCTTGTAAGCAGGTTGAAAGCAGAGAAATATTTCCCAATCCTTCTAGTGGTTATATGCCATAAACTTCTGCTAGAAGGAGATGTCTGCTGAGCACATAAGACAGAATTTAGTCTCAAAACTGTAAAAATCAGATGTGAATCAAAACTAATTAATGATGCTACAGAACCACAATTCAAATTAATTCCTATTTGGTTTGAACTAATCAGTCCTCACTGGAGAAGGCAATGAGAGTACTCCAGTACTCTTGCCTGGAAAATCCCATGGACAGAGGAGCCTGGTAGGCTGCAGTCCATGGGGTCGCGAAGAGTCAGATACGACTGAGCGACTTCACTTTGACTTTTCACTTTCATGCACTGGAGAAGGAAATGGCAACCCACCAGTGATCTTGCCTAGAGAATCCCAGGGATGGGGGAGCCTGGTGGGCTGTCATCTATGGGGTCGCACAGAGTCGGACACGACTAAAGTGACTTAGCAGTAGCAGCAATCAGTCCTCACACTTGTTACAAATATAGGTAAGGGTGTACCCTTTGTAAAAAATAAAAAACTACTTAATTCAAAGATTGTTTTAAACACAGTTATAGTACACACACACACACACAATGCAGTAAAGCAGTAAAACATACAACTCTGGTGTTGGAATTAATAATGAGAGCAGAAAAATGTTGAAATAAATATTGTAAATATGTTCAGAAATTAGATAAAATGGAGAAATGCATAAAAGTGTTGAATTCATCATATGTAAATCCAAAGATTATAAAGATATTCCAGAATTTAAAAATACATTGTCTGCAATAAAGGATTAGATGAGTAAGCTAAGAAAATAGAAACTTGAAGATATACCACCATAAATTAGGCATGTGTGCAACATCCTGTGGCCTAATATATGTTTGATAAGATTTCCAAGAGGACAGGAAACGAAAATAGGGAAGAAGTGTACTGGAATAGATGTTGGATAAAAAATTTCTAAAATTCATAAAAGACATGATCCCGCAAAACAAATAGCTCAGTAAATTGATGACAGTATAAATACAAATGAAACCACATATAGGCACATCATAATTGTAACTGCTGAAAATCAAAGATGAAGACAAAATTCTTATAATTAGAATCGTAAGATGGCTACACAAGGTTTTTGGTTACTTGTGGACAAACAACTTATCCTAATTACTCAATTCAACACCAATGTAAGAATGGCTATGAAGGAATTTTGCAGATGTAATTAAAGCTCCAAATCAGTTGACCACAAAATTTTAATTACTGACATGAATATGTGGAGGTCCAAATGTCAAGGAAGTGGGTAGACTCTAAAGGTTGAGTGGCTCCCCAGTCAACAGCCTGCAAGAAAATGGGCATCTGAGTTCTACAATCATAAACATCCACACTCTGACAACAACCTAAAAGAGCTTGGAAGAAGACTCCAAGGTCAGAAAAGTTTATAGCTCTCACCAAGTCCTTGATTCAAGCAATAAAAACCCTGAAGCCTAAACCATCCATACCATTCAAGACTCACAAAATTTTGAAATAGTTTTGTGGTCTTAACCCATTAAGTTTGTGGTAACTTATTACACAGCAATAGAAGCTAACACTGATGTTAAAGGAAACCAACGGGGGTGGGAGGGCAACAGGAAGAAGTATGGGTGACCTTACACTCCAAGCAACAGACTCTAGAAAACAATAAAATGACACCTGAACGGTATTGAAGATTAAAGAAAACTGGAGCTGTCAACAAAACAGTCTACACATGAAAAAATATATACCCTTACGGGAGTAAAATAAAGACAAAACTAAGACTCTTTGTCACCAGTAGATTCACAAGAAATATTAAGAAAACTTCTTCAGAAAAACCAAAAGAATCTCAGAAAGAAGTGCCAGCAGGCAAGGTAAAACCAGAAAGTGTTTGAAGCGAGGATATCTATTCCAACTTTTTTTTTTTAAACTGAAGGACATATTCCGTGAAATAACTCAAGAAAAAGTAATATGAGATGTGACACATGGACGATAGCCTGCCAGGCTCCTCTGTCCATAGGATTTCCCAGGCAAGAGTACTGGAGTGGGTTGCCATTTCCTTTTTCTGGGGATCTTCCTAACCCAGGAGTCAAACTCAGGTCTCCTGTATGGCATGCAGATTCTTTACCAACTGGGAATCCCACAAGACAGGACAAGAAATAATTAAACAAAAACCTCTGTGTGTCCATCCGGGCCTCCTCCTTCCCACTCTCGTGTGCAGTGTGCACCTGCTTTACACATTAACCAGAACTCCCCAAAGATGGGGGTACCTGCTAACCACAAAGATCATTTCTTTTTCCTTTCTGCAGATACTAGCAAGTAACCTCTTCTTGTAACCACCATTCTTTCCCAACTCTGTAGGCAGTCATAGTGACTTGCCACTCACTTTGTACCTGCTAATTTCACTATCTATCCTCCGGTGAACTTTATGTAAAATATCAGCATGTCATGTTGATGCACAATCCTTTGTCTCAAAAATGTATGTAACTGTGCCTTTGTTTTCTAACAGGCAGAACAGTGCTCAGAGGTTCCTGAAAGTCTGTCTCCTGGGTGACAATTTCCTTTCTACTTCCTAACTTGAGTGTTCATTGAACATTTTTTTTAGCTTTTCACAGCTGTTTATTTCTGACCTTGAATACAGACTGTAAAAAGAAACTATATAAGAGTTGTATGAGGTGCCACCAGCGCGCGGCAGGCTCGGCCACGAGCGCCGGAGCTCCGCGCCGCCCCGGGCCGCCTCCCCCAAGTCCCTTCCCCGCCGCGGCGCGTCACTTCCGCCACCCCCAGGCCGGGGCTGGGGCGGGGAACGCGGGGGAGGGGGCCAGGTCCGAGGGAAGCCCGCCCGCGCCCGAGCAGGAACTACATTTCCCGAGGGNAAAAAAAAAAAAAAAAAAAGAGTTGTATGAATGAATTAATCATGAAGTAAGAAGAACAGTTGAAACTTTGACCATTTTATCTCAATGAATTGTGATTCAGCTCTTTGCCTCCACTAAAATCCACTAAACAGAAAAATAACAACTTATCAAATGCAGAATCTAGTTTATCTATAAAAAGAGAACACAAAAAGACACAGTGTACTTTTATAATGATTAAATGAAACCATTGAGTGATAAAATAATCTTTCATTGAACTTGCTGACAAGCATCAAGTTTGAAAACAAGAAAGTTCCCCCCCACCCAGGTGATGCTTTAATACTCACATAAGATCCAGAAGAATATATCTATGGAAATGAAAATTTAGTAAGATTGCTGAATAAAATATAAATATTATAGTTTCACAAATTGGAATATATATTTAAAAACATTTAAATTCTACTTGGTTTTTGGCCAAAATATATTAATAGGACAGATCTACTCTCTCTCATAACTCACACCCCCAGCCAGTTTGAAAATATATGAAACAACAGTTTGCAAGACATTGAGCATCAAGAAAAGGAGAGTAATTTTAAAAGGTGAGAAATATGATTGTCCTAGCTTATTGCCTCGGAAGAGTTGTCTGTGACACTTTTCTGGCTTTAACAAATCTTAAAAGCAAGATCTGAATGAATTAGATTATTTAAAACAAAAATATCCAGCACACAGCAATGTAAGATTTACAATTTCTGGCAACAAATAAAAATAGCCCATCATGTAAGTATGCAGAAAGAAACTCTATAATGAGTAATGGAGTTAATGAATCAAAACTGAACAGCCTAGCACAAATATCAGAATTAGTAGGAAAAGACACTAAAAAATACCAAAATATTCTATAGGTTATGTAAATACATAGAAGATACAGTGGTTCGCTTCAGTTCAGTTCTGTCGCTCAGTCATGTCTGACTCTTTGCAGCCCCATGGACTGTAGCATGCCAGGTTTCCATGTCCATCACCAACTCCCAGAGCTTGCTTCAATGGTTCCCATCATCAGGGTCTTTTCCAGTGAGTCAGTTATTCACATCAGGTGGCCAAAGTATTAAAGCTTCAGCTTCAGCGTCAGTTCTTCCAATAAATATTCAGGACTGGTTTCCTTTAGGAAATCGTTTTCTTTTGGTAAGGAATATTTTTATAACTCAGAATAACCTTCAAAAATTCATTTTACAAATTTATGGGAAATTGGGGTTCTCAGTCTTGATTCCATCTTGTGCTTCATCCAGCCTGGCATTTCATATGATATACTCTGCATAGAAGTTAAATAAGCACGGTGACAATATGAGGCCTTGACATACACCTTTCCCAATTTGGAACCAGTCCATTGTTCCACATACAGTTCTAACTGTTGCTTCTTGAGCTGCATAGATTTCTCAGGAGGAAGGTCAGGTGGTCTGGTATTCCCATCTCTTGAAGAATTTTCTATAGTTTATTGTGATCCACACATTCAAAGGCTTTAGCATAGCCAATGAAGTAGATGTTTTTCTGGAATTCTCTTGCTTTTTCTATGATCCAATGGATGTTGGCAATTTGATCTCTGGTTCCTCTGCCTTTTCTATACCCAGCTTGAACATCTGGATGTTCTTGGTTCACGTACTATTGAAGACTAACTTGGAAATTTTGAGCATTACTTTGCTAGCATGTGAAATGAGTGCAGTTGTGCAGTGAACACTCTTTGGCACTGACTTTTTTGTGGTTGGAATGAACCTGACCTTTTCCAGTCCTGTGGCCACTGCTAAGTTTTCCAAATTTGCTGGTGTATTGAGTGCAACACTTTAATAGCATCATCTTTTAGGATTTGAAATATCTCAGCTGGAATTCTATCATCTCCACTAGCTTTCTTCACAGTGATGCTTCCTAAGGCCCACTTGATTTTGCATTCTGGGATGTCGGGCTCTAGGTGAGTGATCACAGCATTATGGTTATCTAGGTCATTAAGATTGGCTTCAGGCTCCCAGGCTCTGCTCTGGGAAGGACATGGATTTCTCATGTATGAAGTGGGTTCTCCATCTGGGTCCACTAAAGTCCTAGGGCAAAGAGTCATCAGTTCACCACTCAAGAAGGAACTCATTCAGTCATGGCCCACCCTTGCCCAAGTTCCAGTGCAAGTGGTGATCAAGAACCACATCTTCAAAAGCTTACACAGCAACTTGAAAGATACATTCAGAAACTTAACCAATTTACCAATATGGAATCTTATCAAAAATCTTTTAGTGTAAACTTCAACATGCAAAGAACTTGGAAGTCATCACACTATCTTCATAAAAAGATAAATTCCAAACAATTACAAAATCAACAGCTTTCTCCTTTGCTTCTTCAGAGAATTGAGGTCACAGGGCAAAGAAACTCCCCATATCTGGAGACATAGGCATATACTAAGAATCACAGCCAAGGTCAGATTACCTAAAGTAGAAGATACTAAAACCAGGAAGTGACAGAAAGACTTTGACAATAATTTCTGCAAGTGGTTGGATGCCCAGCGTGGATAAAGTGTTAGTGGCTCAGTCGTGTCCCTTTGTAACCCCATGGACTGTAGCATGCCAGGCTTCATCTGTCCATGGGATTCTTCAGGCAAGAATACTGGACTGGGTAGCCATTTCCTTTTCCAGGGGATCTTCCCAACCCAGGGATTGAACCAGATCTCCTGCACTGCAGGCAACTTCTTTACCATCTAAGCCACCTCAGTGTGAAGAAGATTGTGAGTTAAAATCCCCATGGGGACCCAGAGATAAGAGGTTCCCAACACTTTCTTGGGTGCTACATCCAGGAACTCCACTAGGGAGGTGTCATAGTGAACAATGGAAAAAAAAAAAAATTCCTTCATGTCTTGAATGAGGAGAGAAAAAAAGAAAACATTTTAAATGTTCCCAGATGCCTCTTCAAAACAAAGGCTTTGGTTTTCAGTGAAAAAGCCTTATCTCACCTGGGGGAAGAGCAATTAGATTTGCCAACCCCACCTCTTTCTGATCATCCTATCTCTGATCATGTGGAGTGCAAAGGGAAAAAGAAGGAAAGGCTAAGAAATTTCTTTGAAAGTCACACACAGAGACAGACTCAGATCCACAAAAAGAAAAACTAAATTCTAAAGAGATAAAACAAGCATCAGATCCTGACTCAGATATGATACTGACTTTAGAAATATCAATTAGGGAATTTGAAACAACAATGAGCAATATATTAGCCTTTGATGGAAGAGTAGGTGTAAGGTCGGACCCGGAGGCCATGATGGGCCGCCCCTCCTCTCCCTCCTGCTGGCGAGAAGGTCCCTGACGGAAGGATCCTCCCAGATCCCAGGGACCAATGACAGCACACTTCGCCAGCTAAAGCCGCCTCACCCCCCTCTTAGAAGGACCTGTCAGCCCGTGATGCCTCGGGCTGGCGACCTATCCAAACCCGCATCCATCTAGCCTGACCATCCCTCGCAACCAGCGTATGACTTCCTTGACCTGCCTGTTCCGGTCCGGGAACCCCACCCTGGAGTGCTTTGCCATTAAAAAGCCTGTTAGACACTCTTTTCAGGGTCCTGGTCGTCTTTACCTAACAGTAGGCAATATGTAAGAACAGATGGTATGATATAAACAGAGAAATAGAAACACCAAGAGAGAATCCAAAGGAAATTCAAGAAATCAACAACAGTGTAAGAGAAACAGACTGCTTTGATGGGCTTGAAAGGGACAAAGAAACAAAGTAGCTGATTAAATAGTTAATCCCACTAGGGGATTGTCAATAAAAAAAAAAATATGGGAGATGCCTGTAAATTAATGACTACTCAAGAAAGCAGGTTTGCTTAACCACAAAAACAAGCAGGCTTGCTTAGCAACAAAACCATGCAAGAGAAGCACAAAACATGCCCCCAAACAATAAAACAATGGTGGCATGTGACCCACATCTGCCCAGTGATCTCAGTAAGTCAATGATCCCTAGGACATATTCTTTGCACACATAAAAAAATAATAATAATTTGTGGCCTAACTTGACCACACAGGGACAAGAAAACTCCCCTGCTCAACATGGAGGAGGAGCTGATGATGGAAACATGAGGTCTACTCAAGAATGACAAAGAAGGTCTTCTTCCTCTGGTCACTTTTCCTTTGATTATAAAACTGTAGCTCAGTAACTTCTCAAGTGCAGCATCCTCTCACCCACCTGCTTTCTAGCATCACAAAAGTCCTGTTCTCATAAGTCACTTCTTATCTATCATGGCTAAGACATAAAGCACTGAGGTACTGGGAGCTCCTTGGAGCCCCACAAAAGGACACCAAAAGGTTTCAGGTGCATTAGCAAAGAGAACATAACCAAAATAAGAATCAATGTTTGAAAATATTGTAAAATAAAAAGTTCCCAAAATAAAATTCAAAGACAAAAGAGAAATTTTAAAATGAAATAGAATGTCTAAGACATGTGGAACAATTCCAAAAGTTAGAACACATGTCTAATGGGAATGCAAAGAGGAAAAAAAAAGGCAAAAGAAATATGTGAATGGCTGAGAATTTTCCAAAATGAACAGACGCAAAAACACACATACAGGAGCCTCAGTGAACACCAAGCAGGAAATATACCAAGAAATCTATTTTTAAAATAAACATTGAAAGAAGCCCTATCTTTCTAAATTCCATATATATGCGTTAGTATAGTGTATTGGTGTTTTTCTTTCTGGCTTACTTCACTCTGTATAATCGGTTCCAGCTCCATCCATCTCCTTAGAACTGATTCAAATGTATTCTTTTTAATGGCTGAGTACTATAGAGTGAACTGTTGGACTCTAGGGGAGGGAGGGAGGGAAAGGGTGGGATGAGATGGGAGAATGGCATTGAAACATGTATACTATCATGTAAGAAACGAATCGCCAGTCAATGTCTGATGCAGGATGCAGGATACTTGGGACTGGTGCAAGGAGAGGACCCAGAGGGATGGTATGGGGTGGGAGATGGGAGGGGATTCGTGTTTG
>SJYQ01001149.1:1219090-1241023 GCA_006410935.1 Redunca redunca | reverse complement strand
GCTGCCAATAAATGGGGAAGGTCATTGCAGAAAAAAAAAATACATTAATAAAAAAGAGTCATGACAATACATAAAAGGCTCAGGGAATTAACTGTTAAGTACAACTGAAAAAAAAATGTTAAGCGAGAAGTAGGGGTATAAAGTGAAACCACATAGGAAAAGAGGAATACAGGTGCCAGTACTTGGATGCTACACTAAGGATTTCTTTGTCAGCAGGTAGTAGATATTACCAAGGAATTTAATTATAAATCATATGACCAGAAAAAGATATTTAGGAAGAAAGGTGGACAGAATTGGTTATTAAATGTAGATGCTAAGAAACAAAAACTAATTAACTGTAATTGCCCCTTATTAATAGAATGCAGCTGAGGAGCATGTCTATTTTCTCTCTTTGCTGAAGTTGGAGTTTTCTATCAACTTGTTGAAGTTAATGTCACTGTCTCTCAGCTTGTTAAAGTCGCTGTTTATTTGGGTTTCTTTCTTTCTCAGACTATTGGGAGATATACAGGATATGTTCTATTTGGTCGCGTTCAGTTTGAATTACTGTGATTCTTTCAGATATACTGGCAAGCTCTGCAGTTGTATATATTGACCTTTAGGACTATGGTTATAGCTCAAAATAGAGCTTTGGAAATCAGCAGCATGGGTGTGGGAGATAGAGCTGAAAGTGCAAAGAATGTGAGGAGTCAAAAACTAAAGAAAGGAATACTGAGGAACACAAACACATAAAATATAAAGAGAAGTCTATATTTGTTTATATTTGTTTTATTTTAAAGAAGGAGAAGCACCTGAAGATTAAGCGGGAGAGGCAAAAGGAAGTTAAAAGAAACATGTTTCATAGAAATCAAGGGAACAGTAGTTTCAGTGAAGGAGGTGTGGGAATTGTCAGTTTACACAGCTTAGAGTATTCTTCAAAGGGGGAAAATGGATTCCACAGGGTATAAAAATGAGCCTGACAAGAGTGACAGGTGACTACCTAGACAGAAATATTCAGAAACAAGGAAGATCAAGATAGAAAAGGCTGTAACACTTAGGACTCAATAAAAAGGACCCATTTATAGACAGATGAGAAATACTGATTAAAATCCAAATAATATGAGGGAATATGACCCCAGGCAAAGAAGAGATTATACTTTTCAAAAAAAAAAAAAAAGCACATTTCTAGGATATAAGTAGAAAGAACTAAAATTAATATAGTGCTAATAATTTTTAAAGACATATGAGATACTCAGTGGGTAGGGGTGTTGAATTTGCACAGACATTCTTGATAGTGAGGAAGGATGAACTGAAAGACTTAAAAGAGCACTGAGGGTTTGGAAGTGACATTGACAAGAAGGATAGGAATTAAATACACATAAGAGACATCTTTAAGAGACAACATTGAGGGTTGGTAGGATGAGATTTCTCCCTAGTGGTGAAAGGCTTAAGCCTGTGGATTCTAATGTGAGGCCTAGATTTCACTGCTGGTTCCAACACTTGCTAATAGTAGGGGAACATTTCTGTAGCTATTATTGGTAAAATTTTGACAGAGATACCCATCCTAAGATGTGATTCTCAATCAATTAAAAGTGGACCATGCACCCAACTAATGTGGCATTCGTGGTTATTTTGAAATGTTCAGTTCAGTTCAGTCACTCAGTCGTGTTTGATCTTTGTGACCCCATGGACTGCAGCACGCCAGGCCTCCTTCTTTATCATCAGCTCCTGGAGTATACTAAAACTCGTGTCCACTGAGACAGTGATACCATCCAACCATCTAATGCCCTGTTATCCTCTTCTCCCACCTTCAATATTTCCCAGCATCAGGTTCTTTTCAAATAAGTCACTTCTTCACATGATGTGGACAAAGTATTGGAGTTTCAGCTTCAACATCAGTCCTTCCAATGAACACTGAGGACTTATTTCCTTTAGGATGGACTGGTTGGATCTCCTTGCAGTCCAAGGGACTTAGAAGAGTCTTCTCAAACACCACAGTTCAAAAGCATCAATTCTTTGGTGCTCAGCTTTCTTTATAGTCCAGCTCTCTCATCCGTACATGACTACTGGAAAAAATATAGCTTTGACTAGAGGGACATTGTTGGCAAAGTAATGTTTCTGCTTTTAGTATACTGTCTAAGTTGGTCATTACTTTTCTTCCAAGGAGCAGGCATCTTTTAATTTGATGGCTTCAGTCACTATCTGCAATGATTTTGGATCCTGAAAAATAAAGTCTGTCACTGTTTCCACTATCTCCCCATCTATTTGCTGTGAAGTGATGGGACCAGATACCATGATCTTAGTCTTCTGAATGTTGAGCTTTAAGCCAACATTTTCATTTTCATCAGGAGGCTTTTTAGTTCTTCTTCACTTTCTGCCATAAGGGTGGTGTCATCCGCATATCTGAGGTTATTGATATTTTTCCTGGCAATCTTGATTCCAGCTTGTGCTTCATCCAGCCCAGCATTTCTCATGATGTACTCTGCATAGAAGTTAAACAAGCAAGGTGACAATATATAGCCTTGACTTACTCCTTTTCCTATTTGGAACCAGTCTGTTGTTCCATGTCCAGTTCTAACTGATGCTTTCTGACCTGCATACAGATTTCTCAAGAGGTAGGTCAGGTGGTCTGGTATTCCAATCTCTTTCAGAATTTCCCACAGTTTCTTATGATCCACACAGTCAAAGGCTTTGGCATAGTCAATAAAGCCGAAATAGACTTTTCTGGAACACTCTTGCTTTTCCAATGATCCAATGGATATTGGCAATTTGATCTCTGGTTCCTCTGCCTTTTCTAAAACCAGCTTGAACATCTAGAAGTACACAGTTCACACATTGTTGAAGCCTGGCTTGGAGAATTTTGAGCATTACTTTGCTAGAGTGTGAGATTAACTCAATAGTGTGGTAATTTGAACATTTTTTGGTATCTCCTTTCTTAGGGATTGGAATGAAAATGGACCCTTTCCAGTCTCGTGGCCACTGCTGAGTTTTCCACATTTGCTGGTATATTGAGTGCAACACTTTCACAGCATCATCTTTCAGGATTTGAAAGAGCTCAACTGGAATTCCATCACCTCACTAGCTTCCTAAGGCCCACTTGACTTCACGTTCCAGGATGTCTGGCTCTATGTGAGTGATCACACAATCTTGATTATGTGGGTCATGAAGATTTTTTTGTGTAGTTCTTCTGTGTATTCTTGCCACCTCTTCTTAATATCTTCTGCTTCTGTTAGGTCCATACCATTTCTGTTCTTTATTGTGCCCATCTTTGCATGAAATGTTCCCTTGTTATCTCTAATTTCTTGAAGAGATCTCTAGTATTTCCATTCTATTGTTTTCCTCTATTTCTTTGCATTGATCACTGAGGACAGCTTTCTTATCTCTCCTTGCTATTCTTTGGAATTCTGCATNATCTCTAGTATTTCCATTCTATTGTTTTCCTCTATTTCTTTGCATTGATCACTGAGGACAGCTTTCTTATCTCTCCTTGCTATTCTTTGGAACTCTGCATTCAAATGGGTATATCTTTCATTTTCTCCTTTGCCTTTCACTTCTTTTATATTCACAGCTATTTGTAAGGTCTCCTCAGACAACTATTTTTCCTTTTTGCATTTCTTTTTCTTGGGGATGGTCTTGATCCCTGCCTCCTGCGCAGTGTCATGAACCTCCATCCATAGTTCTTCAGGCACTCTGTCTGTCAGATCTAATCCCTTAAATCTATTTGTCACTTCCACTGTATATCATTAGGGGTTTGATTTAGATCATACATGAATGGTCTAGTGGTTTTCCCTACTTTCTTCAATTTAAGTCTGAATTTGGCAATAAGGAATTCATGGTCTGAGCCACAGTCAGCTCCTGGTCTTGTTTTTGCTGACTGTATAGAGCTTCTCCATCTTTGGCTGCAAAAAATATAATAAATCTGATTTCAATATTGACCATCTGATGATGTCCATGTGTAGAGTCTCTTCTTGTTTTGTTGAAAGAGGGTGTTTGCTATGACCAGTGAGTTCTCTTGGCCAAACTTTATTAGCCTTTGCCTTGCTTTCTTTTGTATTCCAAGGCAAAGTTGCCTGTTACTCCAGGTCTTTATTGACTCCCTACTTTTGCATGCCAGTCCCCAATAATGAAAAGGACATCTTTTTGGGGTGTTAGTTCTAGAAGATTTTCTATTTCTTCATAGAACTCTTCAACTTCAGCTTCTTCAGCATTACTGCTCAGGGCATCGCCTTGGATTACCATGATATTGAATGGTTTGCCTTGGAAACTAACAGAGATCATTCTGTTGTTTTTGAGACTGCATCCAAGTACTGCATTTCGGACTCTTTTGTTGACTATGAAGGCTACTCCGTTTCTTCTAAGGTATTCTTACCCACAGTAGTAGATATAATGGTTATCTGAATTAAATTCACCCATTCTGCTCTGTTTTAGTTCACTGATTCCTAAAATGTTGATGTTCAGTCTTGCTATCTCTGTTTGACCACTTCCAATTTGCCTTGATTCATGCACCTAACTTTTCAGGTTCCTATGCAATATTGCTTTTTACAGCTTTGGACTTTACTGTCACATCCACAACTGGGTGTTGTTTTTGCTTTGGTTCTGTCTCTTCATTCTTTCTGTAATGATTTCTCCACTGATCTCCAGTAGCATATTGGGCACCTAGCGACCTGGGAAGTTCATCCTTCAGTGTCCTATCTTTTTGCCTTTTCATGCTGTTCATGGGGTTCTCAAGGCATGAATACTGAAGTGGTTTGCCATTGCCTTCTCCAGTGGACCATGTTTTGTCAGTACTCTCCACCAAGACCCATCCATCTTGGGTCGCCCTACATGGTATGGCTCATAGTTTCATTGAGTTAGACAAGGCTGTGATCCATGTGATCAGATTGGTTAGTTTTCTGTGATTGTGGTTTTCAGTCTGTTTGCCCTCTGATGGAGAAAGAGAAGAGTGTTATGGAAGCTTCTTAATAGGAGAAACTGACTGGGGGGAAACTGGGTCTTGTTCTCATGGGCAGGGCCATGCTCAGTAAATCTTTAATCCAATTTTCTGTTGATGAATGGGGCTGTATTCACTCCCTGTTATTTACCTGGGGCCAAACTATAGTGGAGGTAATGAAGATAATGGCAATCTCCTTCAAAAGGCCCCATGCATGCATTGTTACACTCAGTGCCCCCAACCCTGAAGCAGGCCACCACCAATCCATGCCTCCCCTGGAGACTCCTGGACGCTCACAGGCAAGTCTGGGTCAGTCTCTTGTGGGGTCACTGCTCCTTTCTCCTGGGTCCTGGTGCACACAGTGTTCTGTTCATACCCACCAAGAGTCTGTTTCCCCAGTCCTGTGGAAGTTCTGGCAGCTCTATGGTAGGGTTAATAACGACCTCTTCCAAGAGGGTTTATGCTGTACCCACGTCTGCTGCACCCAGAGACCCTGCGCCTGTGGCAGTCCACTGCTGACCCATACCTGCACAGGAGACACTCAAACACAGTTCTGTCTCAGTCTCTGTGGGGTTTCTGGGTCCTGGTGTGCACAAGTTTTGTTTGAGCCCTCTGAGCACTTCTGGCAGGTATGATTCTAAACGCAACTTTTACTTTCAGTTTTTGGGCTTCCTGAGAGTCTCTTGGACTGCAAGAATATCCAACCAGTCCATTCTAAAGGAGATCAGTCCTGGGTGTTCTTTGGAAGGAATGATGCTAAAGCTGAAACTGTAATACTTTGGCCACCTCACGTGATGAGTTGACTCATTGGAAAACACTCTGATGCTGGGAGGGATTGGGGGCAGGAGGAGAAGGGGACGACAGAGGATGAGATGGCTGGATGGCATCACTGACTCGATGGACATGAGTCTGAGTGAACTCCAGGAGTTGGTGATGGACAGGGAGGCCTGGCGTGCTGCAAATTCATGGGGTCACAAAGAGTCGGACACGACTGAATGACTGAAATGAACTGAACTGAACTGTGGCTCAGATGGTAAAGGATCTGCCTGCAATGTGGGAGATCTGGGTCCAATTCTTGGGTTGGGAAGATCCCCTGGAGAAGGGAAATGCTACCCACTCCAGTATTTTGACCTGGAGAATTCCATGGTCTGTATAGTCCATGGGGTTGCAAAGACTTGAACACAACTGAGTGATTTTCACTTTGAAACTTTAACAGATCACAAAGTCAAAATTCTGGATATAATGACTCAGGCTGTAGGCTCTTTGAGGAAAAGAGTCTTCTCATTTGATTTTTACAGTTTGGAGTACCTTTAAAACAATATCCTTTGTATTCTGTGCTGTATGGTAAGTCAATAATATCAATAGTCTAAAAGCAACTGTGTGTGTATGTCTCTGTGTGAGTTTGTGCATATTTAAGCATGTTTGAGTTTATGTCTGTGGAAATGTGTTGAGTGTGTGTCTTAGCTATTCCATTTCACCTCTTGGAATCATCTCCAAACAAATGGAATAGACTTTAATTTGAAGCTGATTACTCAGTTCTATTTTATTTTTTCAATTGAAGTTCAAAATTATGCCTTGGATGCCTAACCTCAACATGGTAAGTATTGATGCATCACTGCCTATGATAGGAACATGTATCTGCTACTTGGAAGCTGCAAATAATATCACTTGTGATCCAACATTTAAAACTCATTCACTTCTGTTTTTCTGAATCTAACATCAGGTCCTATGGTAATTTCAAATTTAAGTTTAAATATTTGAATTATCCATTTTTCATTCTCAGTGTAACTTTATTTGTGGATAACTTTTTTTAAAGCAAATATCTCACCTGATAATTTTATGATTTATTTGCCAAGAAGTATATGGAGACGTATATATGGATCATGACTGATAGAGTCTATCTCTCTGCTAATATACATATACATGTTTATAAACATAAACATTATACCAACAAAAGTTCTTCCAATTATGTATATATAGCAATATATTTTAATATAAATACATATAATGTGTAACACACACAAATACACATACTCATACATATTTGCATATATAAAAAGCACTTACAGTAACTTCCCAAAACAAAAAGGCACCACCAGGAAAAAAAATTAAAGTTGGTCTCTGGCTTTCTGACTTCCTCTTTGGCAAGCACAAATAGACTGGAATATCACTAAAGGTTGTATCCATCACCATAACATTTTCATCTGAAATTTGGTTGTGTGTAGTCCAGTTTCAGTATTATGGAAAACAATTCACCAAATCTTTTAAGACCTAATTTTTCCAATAAAGTAGTCTGTCAAAACAAAACAAAAACATTAAAACATGAGACATTTTGATTTTTGGTAACATCAAGTGCTTATAAGTATGCAATCAAAGATGAAGAATAAAAATGTAATAATATTTTAGAGGTTTTATTGTACATCCTAACATATATAACANATATTTTGAATATTTTTATTTTATTTCTTTGGTCATTCAGCTTGTTTAAAATTTCAGAATGTATGTAAGTTTATTTATAAAACTATTCCCATTTTTTGAGCTCCCAACTACATTCCTTCTTTAAGAAAAGACTTGGAGGAAAATAAAGTTCTATTATTAAATTGTGTACCATTGGAGTAATGCTCTCTTTACCATTTTTGGTAAGATTTCTAATACTTTTGTAATATCTTCCAATGAATAGTTCACAAAAAAGGAATTCTGAAATATTGTGGGGGAATAGAACATTGATGGTGTTTTTCTGTTGCTAAGTCATGTCTGACTCTGCAGTCCCATGGACTGCAGCACACAAAACTCCTCTGTACTCCACTGTCTCCAGAGTTTGCTCATATTCATATATATTAATGGATTTGGTGATGCTCTTTAATCATCTCATCCTGTGCAGATAATATATTTTGCCTTCTCCTTTTGCCTTCAATCTTTCCCAATATCAGGGTCTTTTCCAATGATGTGACTCTTCCGCAACAGTTGGCCAAAGTATTGGCTCTTCAGCATCAGTCCTTCAAATAAATATTCAGGGTTGATTTCCTTTAGGGTTGATTGGTTTGATCTCCTTGCAGTTCAAAGGACCTTTAAGTCTTCTGCAGCACCACAATTCGAAAGCATCAATTCTTCAGTGCTCAGCTTTCTTTATGGTCAAACTCTCACATCCATACATGACTATTAGAGAAACCATAGTTTGACTACATGAAATTTGTCCTCAGTGTGATGTCTCTGCTTTTTAATACGCTGAATAGGTTTGCCATAGCTTTCCTTCCAAAGAGCAAGTGTCTTTTAATTTTATGGCTGCAGTCACCATCCGCAGTGATTTTGGAGCCCAAGAAAAGAAAATCTGTCACTGCTTCTACTTTGTCCCCTTCAATTTGCCATGAAGGGTTGGCATCGGACACTGTGATCTTAGTTTTTTGAATGTTGAGTTTCAAGCCAACTTTTTCATTGTCCTTTTTTCACCCTCATCAAGAGTCTTTCTAGTGCCTCTTCACTTTCTGCCATTAGAATGGTATTATCTGCATATCTGAGGTTTTGATATTTCTCTTGGCAATCTTGATTCCAGTTTGTAATTCATCCAGCCCTACATCTCACATGATGTACTCTGCATAGAAGTTAGATAAGTAGCATGACAACATACAGCCTTGTCATACTCCTTTCCCAATTTTGAATCAGTCCATTATTCCTTGTCTGAATCTAACTGTTGCTTCTTGACCCATGTACAGGTTTCTCAGGAGATAGGTAAGGAGGTCTGGTATTTCCATCTCTTTAAGAATTTTCCACAGTTTGTTGTGGTGAACACAGCCAAAGGCTTTCATGTAGTTAATGAAGCAGAAATAGATGTTTTCCTGGAATTCCCTAGCTTTCTCCATGACCCAACAAATGTTGTCAATTTGATCTCTGGTTCCTCTGCCTCTTTAAAACCCATCTTGCCCACCTGGAAGTTCTTGATTCATATACTGTGAAACCTATCTAGAAAGACTTTGAGCATAACCTTGCTAGCATGTGAAATGAGCACCAGTTGTATGGTAACTAGAACATATTAAATAGAACATTCAGTTCAGTTCATTTCAGTCTCTCAGCCATGTCCAACTCTTTGCAACCCCATGAATTGCAGCGCGCCAGGCCTCCCTGTCCATCAACAACTCCCAGAGTTCACCCAAACTCATGTCCATCGGGTTGGTGATGCCATCCAGCCATTTCATCCTCTGTCGTCCCCTTCTCCTCCTGCCCCCAATCCCTCCCAGCATTACATAGCATTTATTATTATAGCTATATGAGGTGACTAAAATTTTACAAGGACTTTAAAATCATATAACCCATCTGCTTTAACAATGAGAATATTGAGAACAAGAAGGTTCCTGTCTTCAACATAAGTTAATTGGCTAGTGAAAGGTTGTTGCTGAATCACGACGCTGGGATTCTTAGCCCCCGGAGGAGAAGAATTCAATCTGGGGCCAGGGACTAGGCTTGATCGCTCAGAGCTTTTGTGTAATAAAGTTTTATTAAAGTATAAAGGAGATAGAGAAAGCTTCTGACATAGGCATCAGAAGGGGGCAGAAAGAGTACCCCCCTGTTAGTGTTAGCAATGAAGTTATATACTCTACAGTGAATCCAAAGAATGTCTGGAGGTTGTAAAGACCTCACCAGACCTACTCCCATAATTTACACTTTAAGATAACAGAATTAGCCAGAAGGTTTAATCCAGAGACTGTCCTCAGGCAGCATACATTATTGTTATATAATCCTAAGGAATTTAGAGAAGGAAAAAAAGTTTGTCCTTTCTTCCTCCTTGAGAATTCCAGACCCCTCTTTCCTTGGGGACCCCTAGACTTCTTATCAACCTGCCTAGGAAATGACTCTCTCACTAGTTATTGACAAGATGTAAACCCAGTTTTCCAGGCCAGTATTTACATAAACTATTTGTGCTCCTGTACATATTACTGATTGCTAAGTTATGTTTTTTTTTTTAAAAGCCTATAAAAGTGGAAGCAACATAAGTGTATTCAATGCTAGGAAAATTAAAAATGATGCTGTGTTAGAAATAATGTAATCTGAACTTTAAAAAGATAGTTACATAAGGAACAATGAATGAGAAGTGGCAAGCTGGTCAACAGGGTACAGTCTTGAAACAGCCATTTTGACCATTAACACATTTAAGTAACTCTAAAGTCCAAAATCACTGCAGATGGTGATTGCAGCCATGAAATTAAAAGACAGTTACTCCTTGGAAGGAAAGTTATTACCAACCTAGATAGCATATTCAAAAGCAGAGACATTACTTTGCCAACAAAGGTCCATCTAGTCAAGGCTATGGTTTTTCCAGTGGTCATGTATGGATGTAACAGTTGGACTGTGAAGAAAGCTGAGCACTGAAGAATTGATGCTTTTGAACTGTGGTGTTGGAGAAGACTCTTGAAAGTCCCTTGGACTGCAAGGAGATCCAACAAGTCCACTCTAAAGGAGATCAGTCCTGATCAGGACTGATGCTAAAGCTGAAACTCCAGTACTTTGGCCACCTTATGCAAAGAGTTGACTCATTGGAAAAGACTCTGATGCTGGGAGGGATTGGGGGCAGAAGGAAAAGGGGACGACAGAGGATGAAATGTGTGGATGGCATCACCGACTCAATGGATGTGAGTCTGAGGGAACTCTGGGAGTTGGTGATGGACAGGGAGGCCTGGCGTGCTGTGATTCATGGGGTCACCAAGAGTCAGACATGACTGAGTGACTGAACTGAACTGAAAGTATGATTAAGATTTAAACTAAAAACACATATACACACATATATTGGAATGATATACAAATATAGAAATATAAACTTAAAACGCATACACCCATATATACATTGCATTTGTACACAGCATTTGTAAAACAATCACACCCAATCTCTAAAATATACTTACCTTTTGGCCTTAGAAATAAGCTAGATCAGAGAAAGAATATAAATTTTTTGTTGTAGATAGCTCCTGCATTTAAAAGTTAAGCAGACCTAAATAGTCCTTCTTTTGGTAACAATGTCCTGGTTCACTTTGGGGAACTACCATATCCTGTTAGTTGAAATCTTTGATGGGAAAGTTGATCAAGGGAACAATCACTCACCAGTTAAGAGTAAGAAAATAAATTTAAGGTAGATTTAGTGCACTCTCCTTGGATATTTATTCTTAAACAGAGACCCTAAGAATGAGAATACTCAGTGATGACTTATCACCACAATGGAATCTTGAAGAGGTTTGTTCCTGGATAATGACATTGCTGGTGCTGCTGACTTTTCTGAAGATTAGAATTTCAACTTCCAATTCAGTGAGCTTCCAAAATCTTATAAAACTTTTTCATTTGGTTACTGGTTGTTTTTATTATTACTACAGTCATTGTTAGCATTTTCTTAAATTAGCCATGGACACATCACTTTCTTTTGCTTCCTTACTAGCGAAACAAAACACACACACACAAAAACAAATGTAAAAACAACTCCATGTTTTTCAGTCAGATCTGGGGGAAGTTTGAGACTTGGAGAAGGGCTCAGTGGTAAACAGAGTAGATCTTCTGTTCATGTTACTAAGTAATGAAAGAGTCTCATTTCAATACAAAAGTGATGCTATGCTTTATCAGGGGTATTAGTGCCAAAAGGGAGAAGGAAATGGCAACCCATTCCAGTACTCTTTTGCCTAAACAATCCCATGGACGGAGGAGCCTGGTAGGCTACAGTCCATGGGGTCCATGGGGTTGTGCAGAGTTGGACACAACTGAGTGACTTAGCAGCAGCAGCAGTAGTGCCAAAAGAGGTTATGTATTATCAAAATGAACTGTCATTCAAAATGCCTTACTTTATAAATAATGTAGCACTTCTTCATATACTTGTTAACCTTACATAGATCTCTGGAGAGACATCTGTTTAGGTCCCTTGCATATTAAAAAAAAAAATTAACTATAGACTTCTGTGAGTTTTTTATGTATATTGGATATTAACCCCTTATCAAACAGATAGTTTGCAAGTGTTTTCCGTACTATAGGTTACCTTTTCATTTTCATTTTGGTGATGATTTGATTTGCTGTGCAGAAGTTTTTTTAGTTTGATATAGGCTCATTTGTCTCTTTTTACTTTTGTTACTTGTGCTATTGTTGTCATAGCCAAACCAAAAAAAAAAAAAAAAAAATCATTGTCAAGGGCAACACAAAAGAACTTTCCCATCATTTTTTTTTTTAATAGGAGTTTTTAGGTTTTCAGGGCTTACATTGAAATCTTTAACCTACCCTGAGTTGTCTTTGAGGTATGGAACAAGATAGGGGTATAGTTATTTCATTTGTATATGCATATCCAGTTTCTCTAATACCATTTACTGAAAACTATCCTTTTCCCATTGTGTATTCTTGATACCTTGTAAAAATTAGTATACTGTATATACTTGGGATTATTTTGGGGCTCTCTACTTTGTTCCATTTCCATATATGTCTGTTTTTATGCCAGTACTACACTGCTTTGCTTATTATAACTGTAAATCTAAAAAATATTCACAACCTAGTCGAGAGTTATGTCTTATTCAGTGGAAATTTTCAGGACGTTAGCCCAGGAGGCAGCATCTCAAATAACCTGAAAGAACCACTCTGAAGAAGTGAGGGGAGGAGTCAGGTTACATAGAAATTTTGCAACAAAGAATAGGTAGTCTGAACACAAAATGACTTTTGTTAATTCAAGAACACCAGATATTCCAAGTCAGGGAATTTAGTGCTTTTCTGTGTATAGAAAGATGCAAGAGTCTGGGCTCATTGAAATCATTCCTTTCATATGCATGTCACCTATCTGGGACTAGTATCCTGTTTTCATGGATCCCAGGATCAAGACCATCCCCAAGAAAAAGAAATGCAAAAAAGCAAAATGGCTGTCTGAGGAGGCCTTATAAATAGCCGTGAAAAGAAGAGAAGCCAAAAAGCAAAGGAGAAAAGGAAAGATATAAGCATCTGAATGCAGAGTTCCAAAGAATAGCAAGGAGGGATAAGAAAGCCTTCCTCAGTGATCAGCTCAAAGGCATAGAGGAAAACAATAGAATGGGAAAGACTAGAGACCTCTTCAAGAAAATCAGAGATACCAAGGGAACATTTCATGCAAAGATGGGCTCAATAAAGGACAGAAATGGTATGGACCTAACAGAAGCAGAAGATATTAAGAAGAGGTGGCAAGAATACACAGAAGAACTGTACCAAAAAGATCATCACCCAGATAATCACGATGGTGTGATCACTCACCTAGAGCCAGACATCCTGGAATGTGAAGTCAAGTGGGCCTTAGGAAGCATCACTATGAACAAAGCTAGTGGAGGTGATGGTTTCCAGTTTTAAATCCTGGAAGATGATGCTGTGAAAGTGTTGCACTCAATATACCAGCAAATTTGGAAAACTCAGCAGTGGCCACAGGACTGGAAAAGATCAGTTTTCATCCCAATCCCTAAGAAAGGCAATGCAAAAGAATACTCAAACTACCACACAACTGCACTCATCTCACACACTAGCAAATTAATGCTCAAAATTCTCCAAGACAGGCTTCAATGATACATGAACTGTGAACTTCCAGATGTTCAAGCTGCTTTTAGAAAAGGCAGAGGAGCCAAAGATCAAATTGCCAACATCCACTGGATCATCAAAAAAGCAACAGCATTTCATAAAATCATCTATTTCTGCTTTATTGACTATAACAAAGCATTTGATTGTGTGGATCACAATAAACTGTGGAAAATTCTGCAAGAGATGGGAATACCAGACCACCTGACCTGCCTCTTGAGAAACCTATATGCAGGTCAGGAAGCAACAGTTAGAACTGGACATGGAACAACAGACTGGTTTCAAATAGGGAAAGGAGTATGTCAAGGCTGTATATTGTCACCCTGCTTATTTAACTTATATGCAGAGTACATCATGTGAAATGCCAGACTGGATGAAGCACAAGCTGGAATCAAGATTGCCGGGAGAAATATCAATAACCTCAGATACCTAGATGACACCACCCTTACAGCAGAAAGTGAAGAGGAATTAAAATGCCTCTTGATGAAAGTGAAAGAGGAGAGTGAACAAGTTGGCTTAAAGCTCAACATTCAGAAAACAAAGATCATGGCATCCGGTCCCATCACTTCATGACAAATAGATGGAGAAACAGTGAAAACAATGGTAGACTTTATTTTGGGGGGCTCTAAAATCACTGCAGATGGTGACTATAGCCATGAAATTAAAAGACGCTTACTCCTTGGAAGGAAAGTTATGACCAACCTAGACAGATATTAAAAAGCAGAGACATTACTTTGCCAACAAAGGCCTGTCTAATCAAGGCTATGGCTTTTCCAGTAGTATGTATGGATGTGAGAATTGGACTATAAAGAAAGATGAGCACCTAAGAATTGATGCTTTTGAACTGTGGTGTTGGAGAAGACTCTTGAGAGTCCCTTGGACTGCAAGGAGATCCAACCAGCCTATTCTAAAGGAAATCAGTCCTGGATGTACATTGGAAAAACTGATGTTGAAGCTGAAACTTCAGTACTTTGGCTACCTGATGTGAAGAGCTGACTCATTTGAAAAGACCCTGATGCTGGGAAAGATTGAGGGCAAGAGGAGAAAGGGATGACAGAGGATGAGATGGTTGGATGACATCACTGACTCAATAGACATGCGTTTGGGTAAACTCCAGGAGTTGGTGATTGACAGGGAAGCCTGGCGTGCTGCAGTCCATAGGGTCGCAAAGAGTCAGACCGACTGAGCTACTGAACTGAACTGAACTGATCCTGTTTTCATACCCTGAGCTTCCTTTTCTCAGAGCTCACTGTAGGGAGTGGCTGTAGTCTGATGGCTGCTAGATGGTAGATATTCTTCTTGTGCTCCCTTAGGGCTCTTCAATTCACATTGGAGGGCTGCAATCACTCATATCTGTGACATCTTTGTTTACTGATATGGCAGGAAATATTCCATTTCTCATAACTTTTAAGATAATTTCAAATCAGGACGTGTAATTTCTTCAGCTTTGTTTTTCTTTTTCAAGATTGCCTTGGTGACCTAGGATCTGTTGTTTCCTTTGGATTTCAGAATGACTTGTTCTCTTTCTAATAAAAATTGCATTGGAATTTTGATAGGGACTGCCTTGAATCTGTATATTGCTTTACATAGTTTGGACTTTTTCACATTATTGATTTTTCCAATCCATTAACACAGGATATTTTTCCATTTATTGTGCTACATTTCTTTCATCAGTATTTTATGAATTTCAGTATAAATATTGCTAGCTTATGTGTCACAGGGATTCCCTGATAGCTCAGTTGGTAAAGAATCTGCCTGCAATGCAGGAGACCCCAGTTTGATCCCTGGGTCAGGAAGATCCACTGGAGAAGGAATAGGCTACCCACTCCAGTATTCTTGGGCTTCCTTTGTGGCTCTGTTGTAAAGAATTGCCTGCAATGTGGGAGGCCTAGGTTCAATCCCTGGGTTGGGAAGATCTCCTGGAGAAGGGAAAGGTTACAGTATTCTGGCCTGGAGAATTCCATGGACTGTATAGTCCATGGGGTTTCAAAGAGTCGGACACAACTGAGCCACTTTCGCTTTATGTGTCACAGACAAATCTGGGGAAATTAGAAAGTAAGAAAATACAAACATAAATATCCAAATTTGTGGTATGTAGCTAAAGAACTGTTAGAGGAAAATTTATAAAATTAAATTATCATATTAGAAATTAAGTAAGGTCTCAAAATCATATTCAAACTTTCATATTAAAAAACTAGAAAGAAGTGCAAAGAAAATTCAAAGAATGCAAAGCAGAAGAAATAATAAAGATAGGATTATAATTCAATAAAATTAAAAGAAAACAAAAATAAAGAAAAATGACACAAAATCAGTACTTTTCAAAGAATAAAACAAATCTATATAAAGAGTGACCAAGAAGAAGACCCAAATTACCAATACCAATGAAAGAAAGGATATCAGTACTGATTTCATAAACATTAAGATAACAAAAAAGGAATACCACCAAAAAAATGTCTATAACTCTGCAATTTAGATTAAATCTACAAAGTAAATTAAATCACAGTTTACTTAAAAATAAATAAAGTGAATTGTCTATATATCTTTTAAAGATTGAATCTGCAATTTGAAAACTTCAGAAAACTTGATGCTCAGTTTGTTTTACTAACAAATTATTCTAAACATCAAGGAAAAAACTATGCTAATTTTATAAAAGAGAAAATAAAACACAAGAGAATACTTCCAATTTCACTTTGCGAGGCTGGCGTTATCCTGTTAGGAAAATGAGAAAGACATTAGAAGGAAAGAAAATCATAGATCAATATAGAAGCAAAAATCCTTAATGAAATGTTAAATCACATTCACTGGTATTTAACAGATGATAATTCATTCTCATCAATTGATTTTTATCCCAGAAATGTAAGATCTGTACTGTCGAGTTAAAAAAAAATGCACAACATGAGAGTTGTGAGTTAAGGTTTATTTGGGGCAATATGAAGACTGTAGCCAGGCAGACAGCACCTCACATAGCTCTGAGAGACTTCTCCAAAGAGGTAGAAGAGAAAGGACAGTATATATGTGATTATATTTATGAAGGGGAGCTCATGTAAGCAAGCATATATTTTTTGTAGAATGATCAGCTGGTCTCCTGAAGCTTCTGCTAGTCACAAGAAACAATTGTCACCATGAAAGATTTTAGTGCTTCTCTAGATATGAGGATACACAAGATTTGGGCTCATAAAATCAGCTCCTGTGAATATCTATCTAAAGACCTGTCTTGCCAGTTTCCTGGAGTACAGAGTGCCTCATTTCTGCTTTCCATCATGAACTCCGCCATGGGGTGTTGGAAGTCAGCAGCTGCAGTGGTACATGATTTAATCCTTGTAGGTGTAAATGGCAAGAATCCACAGCAAGTGCATTTGTGGTTGACAGTACACTATTTGAACATCAATATAATTCAGGATACTAACAGAGATGGAAAAATTATAGGTTTATCCTAACAGATGCAGAAAAACAATTTGGCTTAACTCATCACCTTTTCATGATAAAAATTCTCTGCAAACTTAGAATAGAAAGAAACTTCCTTAATCTGATCAAGGGCATGTACCAAAAACAAAAACAAAAACATTAAATGGTGAAAGACTGAATGCTTTCTCCTAAGAGCAAGAAATGGCAAGAATGTCTGCCCTCTATTCAACATAACTCTGGAAGCCCCAGTGAGGGCATTCAGGCATGGGAAGAAAAAGCAACACAGACTGAAAAGAAAGGAATAACAGTTTCTCCCTCTGTTTCCAGCCGCCATGTTATCTAAGAAGCAAATACTATGAGATCTAAAAAAATTTCCATAAAACAAATAAATTTATTTGGTCAGATCAAAGGATATAAAGTTAATTATGTTTAAAAAAAACTATTTCAAATTTAGCGATGAATAAATGGAAATCAAAATTTTAAGAATACCAATTACAGCACACCAAAATTGAAGTTCTTAGTTCTAAACATAAGAAAATATATTCACTATTCATCTGCTGAATACTATAAAACACTGATGAAAGAATTTGAAGACCTAATTAAACTGAGAAATATATATAAACAGGTGAGAAGACAATATTGTTAAAATGTAGGTTCTTTCTAAATTGGTTTACAGAATTAACCTAATCTCAGGCAAAATCTCATCAGAATATTTTAATCACCAATAAGCTAAATTTATACTTGTACATGAAAAAAATGATTAATTACAATAGTCAAAGCAAACCTGATAAGGAAGAACAAGGTTGATAGACTCATAAAACCTTGTTCCAAGACTACTGAGAAGCTAGAGTAATCAATATAGGGTAGTATTGGTGAAAGGCTGGACTCACAGATCAAGGGAAGAGAAAGGAGTCAGTTCAGAAATAAACCAATACAAATACATCCAATTTACTTTTGACACAGAAACAGGCAGTGCAATGGAGAAAGGTTAGTGTTTCAACAATAGTGTTGAAACAATTGGACATCCATATGCGAAAAAAAAAAAAAAGTCCCTGGACTGATTCCTCACATCTTATATAAAAATTGGGCTTCCCTGGTAGCTCAGCTGGTAAAGAATATGCCTGCAATGCAGGACACCTGGTTTAATTCCAGGGTTGGGAAGATACCCTAGAGAAGGGATAGGCTACCCATTCCTGTATCTTGGGCTTCCCTGGTGGCTCAGCTGGTAAAGAATCCACCTGCAATGTGGGAAAACTGGGTTCAATTCCTGGGTTGGGAAGATTCCCTGGAGAAGGATACAGCTACCCATTCCAGTATTCTGGCCTGGAGAATTCCATGGACTGTATAGTCCATGGGGTCACAAAAACTCAGACACCTTATATAGAAATTAACTGAATTTAGATAAAACTACAAACTACAAATGCCTTAGATTAGAAGACATCATAGGAAAAAATCTTGTGTTAGATTAAAAGTTCCTAGTTCAGTTCAGCTGCTCAGTCATGTCCGACTCTTCGCGACCCCATGAATCACAGATAGTATATCAAAAAAACTTTTATTTTTTAAAGGATAAACTGGACTTCAACAAAATATAAGAGTTTTTGCTCTATAACTTAAGACAACAAAAAGAGAAGCCCAGACTGGGAAAAAGTATTTCCAAATTAAGTATCTGCTAAGTGATTGGCATCTCAAGTACGAAGAACTTAGAATAATCAACAAGCAAAACAAAAAACAACATTTTCAAATTGTTGCAGTGAAAAGGAAAAAAAAAAACAGAAATGAGTTTTTCTTTTCTTTCTGGAGAACAAATACGATGGAAAGAACAGTGAGCAGAACCGATCACTTCTGGTTTTTACTTTAACTGTTCCTAATTTACAGTCTGTAATCTGCAGTCCCTAACTCTGCATGCCTTTTCAGGGGTCAACAGACTGGTTCCAAATCGGGAAAGGAGTACATCATTGCTGTATAGTGTCACCCTGCTTATTTAATTCATGTGCAGGGTACATCATGAGAAACGCTGGACTGGATGAAGAACAAGCTGGAATCAAGATTGCAGGGAGAAATATCAATAGCCTCAGATATGCAGATGATACCACCCTTATGGCAGAAAGTGAAGAGGAATTAAAAAGCCTCTTGATGAAAGTGAAAGAGGAAAGTGAAAAGGTTGGCTTAAAGCTCAACATTCAGAAAACTAAGATCATGGCATCTGGTCCCATTGTTTCATGCAAATAGATGGGGAAACAGTGGAAATGGTGTCTGACTTATTGTTTTGGGCTCCAAAATCACTGCAGATGGTGACTGCAGCCATCAAATTAAAAGACACTTACCCTTGGAAGGAAAGTTATGACCAACCTAGATAGCATATTAAAAAGCAGACACATTACTTTGCCAACAATGGTCTATCTAGTCAAAGCTATGGTTTTTCCAGTAGTCATGTATGGATGTGAGAGTTGGACTGTAAAGAAAGCTGAATGCCGAAGAATTGATGCTTTTGAACTGTGGTGTTGGTAGAAGACTCTTGAGAGTCTCTTGGACTACAAGGAGATCAAACCAGGCAATTCTAAAGCAAATCAGTCCTGAATATTCATTGGAAGGACTGATGCTGAAGCTAAAACTCCAATACTTTGTCCACCTGATGCGAAGAACTGACTCATTGGAAAAAACCCCGATGCTAGGAGGGATTGGGGGCAGGAGGAGAAGGGGATGACAGAGGATGAGATGGCTGGATGGCATCACTGGTGCAATGGTCATGAGTTTGAGCAAGCTCCAGGAGTTGGTGATGGACAGGGAAGCCTGGTGTGCTGCAGCCCATGGGGTTGCAGAGTCAGACACAACTGAGTGACTGAACTAAATTGAACTCTGCATGAGTTACAGTTTGTACTTATTATCTTTTGACTATGCCAATCACATCCTGTATGTGGTGCTCACCTTTACAGCACTTTCTTCACAGACCACCCCTGGTAATTTTTTTCTCTTTTTCATTACAGAGAGAAGGCCACAGTATAATACACAAAAGACAATGAACCCAACTACATCAACGATCTCAGATCTGCAGATTATAACACTCTAATGGCAGAAAGTGAAGAGGAACTAAAGAGCCTCTTGATGATGGTGAAAGACGAGAATGAAAAAGCTGGCTTAAAACTCAACATTCCTATAGAAATGTCCACCATGCAGGGATTGTTATTTTGTGTCCCAAGTCTGTAGTTTACTATGTGTCTGAAAAACCTGAAAGAATTTGACCATTTCTTTTTCAAACTGAAAAAAAAAAAAAAGACTCAACATTCAAAAAACGAAGATCACGGCATCTGGTCCCATCAGTTCAATTCAGTTCAGTTGTTCAGTCGTGTCCAACTCTTTGCGACCCATCATTTCATGGCAAATGGCGGGGGGAGGGGGTGGGGGTGGGAGTAGAAGCAGTGACAGATTTTTTTTCCTCTTGGGCTCCTATATCACTGTGGATGATGACTGCAGCTTTGCCAACAAAGGTTTATATAGTCAAAACTGTTTTTTTCAGTAGCCCTGTATGGATGTGAGAGTTGGACCATAAAAAAGTCTGAGCACCAAAGAACTGATACTTTCAAATTGTGGTTCTGGAGAAGACTCTTGAGCCTCCCTTGGACAGCAAGGAGATCACACTAGTCTATCCTAAAGGAAATCAACTTGAATATTCATTGGAAGGACTGATGCTGAAGCTGAAGATCCAATGCTTTGGTCACCTGATGTGAAGAGCTGATTCATTGGTAAAGACCTTCATGCTGGGAAAGACTGAGGGCAGGAGGAAAAGGGGACAACAGAGGATGAGATGGTTGGATGGTTTCACTGACTCAATGGGACATGAGTTTGAGCAAACTCCAGGAGATAGTGAAATTCAGGGAAACCTGGTGTGCTGCAATCCATGGGGTCACAAGTAGTCAGACATAGCCTAGTGACTGAACGACAGTGACAGGGGTACCGGACTGCTAGACCCAATTACCTGACTACCTGACATCAGCCTATGACTGTTTTTGAAAGGATGCAAGAGGAAGAATATAAGATTCTTATGCCTTTGTTCCTCATCACCTACCCCTGACTGTAAGCCCTCATCTTATATAGGCCCCTAGGGCTTCCCTGGTAGCTCAGCTGGTAAAGAATCCTCCTGCAATGTAGGAGACCTGGTTTGATTCCTGAGTTGGGAAGATCCCCTGGGAAAGGAATAGATTACCCACTCCAGTATTCATGGGCTTCCCTGGTGACTCAGATGGTAAAGAACCTGGCTGTAATGCAGGAGACCTGTGCTCGATTCCTAGGTTGTAAAGATCCCCAGGAGGAGGGCAAGGCCACCCACTACCGTATTCTTGCCTGGAGAACCCCATGGACAGAGGAGCCAGGAGGGCTGCAGACCATGGGCTCACAAAGAGTTGGACATGACTGAGTAACTAAGCACAACACAACACAGCACAGGCTCTGTACTCATGGAAGAAGGGGTACAGTTCTTGAGTTATGAGCCTACTGTGTTCTCCCCTCCTCCTGTTGAAGATTAAAGCCAACTTTCAATTTCCTCCAAACTCTGTCTCCATACTTTTTATTCAGCTTCAGTGGGCAGAGACAGCCAAGATTTTGGCCACAACAAAAATAAAGATTAAACATACATGTCACCTCACACACACAAAAACACAGAATAGCAAATAAATACATGCAAAGATATGCAATACCTGTAATCATTCAGTTCAGTTTAGTTCAGTCACTCAATCGTGTCCAACTCTTTGCAACCCCATGAATCACAGCACGCCAGGCCTCCCTGTCCATCACCAACTCCCAGAGTTCACTCAGACTCACGTCCATCGAGTCAGTGATGCCATACAGCCATCTCATCCTTGGTCGTCCCCTTCTCCTCCTGCCCCCAATCCTTCCCAGCATCAGAGTCTTTTCCAATGAGTCAACTCTTCACATGAGGTGGCCAGAGTACTGGAGTTTCAGCTTTAGCATCATTCCTTCCAAAGAAATCCCAGGGCTGATCTCCTTCAGAATGGACTGGTTGGATCTCCTTGCAGTCCAAGGGACTCTCAAGAGTCTTCTCCAACACAACACTTCAAAATCATCAG